>OZ005743.1:209663890-209825655 GCA_963930735.1 Dioctria linearis | reverse complement strand
CTTGATCTTGTTAGCCTTGCAGGACGCTGGAAAACTAGACGTAATATCTCCATAATTTTCTTTATTTCGATATTTTGAAGGTAACAACAAATTTCCCACTTCTGTTAAGCTCAATTGGTATATCTACCCTGACTCGGTCGCTCAAAAGCCACAACTTACTCCCATCTTCCTTACCATAGAACCGCCTACGGTGTCAACGAACCTTTAACTGCCATGTCTATTTAATGAGCATTTCGGCAATATTAATTTGAATTTTTCAGGACTGCAACTGAAAAATCAGCTCAAATTGAATAATAGTTCAAAATAAAAAGGTTTTCAATATTTCGCTAGGTCAGATTAATCTGCACCCTACTCCTCTCAGCAAAATCTAACCATTCTTCGTATCAGTATACGCTCTTCTCCATGGCCTTTTGCGCTAAAAAATACGATAGTCTGCTTTCGCTGTATGTGCCCAAGATTCTAAATACGCCACTTTCTAACATGATATCGTAGTGAGATATTCCCTAGGTAACAAAAATGTCCTCTTAATGAGAAATCGTTGTAATTTTTCTACCTCTTTATGATGGTTACAGCCACAGATTTATTTATCCATTTGTTATCAAACTGTTGCATGTGCTATTGAGAGGCGCTTTTTTTCACGTTTAACCGTGTCTTTAAATACTTATGGAAGACACACTCTGATTTATTAATAATAATAATTAGAGATGCACACATATATCCACAATCACTAGTGCATTGAAGCAACTTTATTCCATATAAGGGAGTGGAATCAAGTTACTATTTGGTGACAGACTAGATCATAGATGGCACAAGTCCTTGATCCTCGCATAGTATACTTCAGTAGAATATACAGGTTGTGAAATGGCTGGTACGTTCTGGAATGAACTACAACATGTTTTAGATTTAGAGCACCCCAAGAGAAAGTGTTAGTTTAACAACAGTTTTGTATAATTAAGGAAAAATAAAACACTTGTTACGTTTCACGAAAATATATAAAATAGTTTATTTAAATTTAATTTAATCTATGCCTAACGGCGTTTCGATCTCAAAGATCATCATCAGAGGACTAATTAATACATACAGCTTTTGAAGCCATCGAACCAATCATCATTACCAATACATACCAAAATGAAAACTACATACAAGCAAATATTGAAATTAGAAAACTATATTAATCTAACAAAAGCGGACTTAAGAAAGGGCTTGAATTTTTGAAATCAGTCTGTTCGTTTAAACTAAAACTGCCTTTTTCTTTTTCTGCACGGATTTCTTTAATTTCGTACTTATCTAACAATCTCCCGGCCGGTAGACTATGCAAGAGTTTAACATTATTTTCAATTTTGTGCTTATTACACATTAGAAGCTTTGGAGCTAATGTGTTCCTTCAACCTAATTTTTAGTTTCCGTCTTGTCTTGTCATTACAAGATATTTGTAAACTCCACTTTTTTCTAAGTCATCAACCCCAGGCTTTAACTTATTGTTAACCAATAATTTCCTTAAGGTTAACTTGTTGGAAAAAGCAGGCAATACGTTGTTGTGTTTTAAGGATTTAATTAATTTATGTGACACATCTTTGATAAAAGGAATTTTCTTGTGTTTCATGTCACAATTTTTGTTTTCTTGAACGACAGGAAAAATCAAAGAACGGTTTTTAATTTTTAGCTTGTTCCTTAGTAATTTGTCTACTAAGCTATTAGAGCATCCATTCATTGCACTCAGAATGTATCACGTCGAATTCCAATGGATTAAATAACCATGTCAATTGAGAGTGTATCACTTTTAAATGCATAGATAAGTTGTCTCGGATTTTGTAATGTTTTTTTGTAAGAGACGGTAGGAATATAGTAGATAAGGCAGTAAGCAAAGTAACAAAGGTTTAATTAGAATTTTGAAAAGAAAAATTAAAGATAATAATTTAATTCTAACAAAGGCGGATAAGGGGGCTTCGGTTACGATTATAGGTAAGACTGATTATTTAGAAAAAATGACTCACTGTTTAGAGACCATGCCGGTTAGGGAAGTAAAACTAGATCCAACAAGTAAATACCAAAAAGATGTTGTTTGTACCTTAAATAGCTGTAGTTTATTGTTGGATAACAAATTAAAATATCAATTAAAAAATTGTAACCCTTCGATTCCAATTTTGTATGGCTTACCTAAAATTCATAAAGACAACATACCTGTAAGGCCAGTATCTGCCTCTTTTAACTCTCCTTCCCAGAAACCATGCAAGTGGTCGAGTAATACAATACCTAACGTAATTGGTTTTAGTCCTAAATATTCTGTAAAAAATTCTATTGAATTAATTAACAAAATTAAAGATTTGGAGATCCCACAAAATACTAAATTAGTGTCATTTGATATGTCCAGTTTGTTTCCGTCTGTACCAGTCCATAGGTGTCGTGAGTTGTTAATAAATAGAATTCGAAAGAAAATCCACAACATAGTACTAGTTAACGAATATATTGACCTTATTGATTTAAGTTTTAATCAAAATTATTTTCATTTTAATGGGAAAAATTACATTCACAATTCACATTCAAATACTCTTCACCTTTTTATGCTGAATTTTTTATGAACCATTTGGAGCAAACATTGTTTTCCTTTAATTCTCCTATTTTGCACACGTACATACCTAGTATACGTATTTAGACGATGTTTTATGTATATGGATGGGCACTGAGCGACAACTAAAATATTTCTTGAATAATATATTGAATAAACTTGACGATAATATAAAATTAAATTTAGATTTAGGTAATAAAATAATTAACTTTTTAGACTTGACAATTCCTATCTCTGACAACTCATTAATTTTTAAAATCTTTAGAAAAGATACATTTTGTGATGCTGTAATTCCTGCAGACTCTGCACATCCATGGTCCACTAAGTTATCAGCCTTTTATTCTATGATACATAGGTTGATATCTATCCCATTATCACCAGATAATTTTAAAGATAAAATAAAAACTGTTAAACTGATCGCGAGAAATAGTGGATACTCTAATAGCTTAATAGACAAATTACTAAGGAACAAGCTAAAAATTAAAAACCTTTCTTTGATTTTTCCTGTCGTTCAAGAAAACAAAAATTGTGAGATGAACGCAAGAAAATTCCTTTTATCAAAGATGTGTCACATAAATTAATTAAACCCTTAAAACACAACAACGTATTGCCTGCTTTTTCCAACAAGTTAACCTTAAGGAAATTATTGGTTAACAATAAGTTAAAGCCTGGGGTTGATGACTTAGAAAAAAGTGGAGTTTACAAAATATCTTGTAATGACAAGACAAGACGGAAACTAAAAATTAGGTTGAAGGAACACATTAGCTCCAAAGCTTCTAATGTGTAATAAGCACAAAATTGAAAATAATGTTAAACTCTTGCATAGTCTACCGGCCGGGAGATTGTTAGATAAGTACGAAATTAAAGAAATCCGTGCAGAAAAAGAAAAAGGCAGTTTTATGTTAAACGAACAGACTGATTTCAAAAATTCAAGCCCTTTCTTAAGTCCGCTTTTGTTAGATTAATATAGTTTTCTAATTTCAATATTTGCTTGTATGTAGTTTTCATTTTGGTATGTATTGGTAATGATGATTGGTTCGATGGCTTCAAAAGCTGTATGTATTAATTAGTCCTACTTGATGATGATCTTTGAGATCGAAACGCGTTAGGCATAGATTAAATTAAATTTAAATAAACTATTTTATATATTTTCTGTGAAACGTAACAAGTGTTTTATTTTTCCATAATTGAAAATGAGGTTTCACCAAGTGCCAAGAAAAAAATCTGTTGATTACATTAAAAGTTTTGTATACATTTGATCAACCCCCTCAACACTGCAGATGCGAAAAATAATGTGAATCACTTGATGTATTTGTGGTTTATTCCGGAAAGGGTATACTCTTCTCTGGTATTTCATGCGATATCTAGTTCCCGTGCCATCTATGGTATTATCCACAACCCATAATGTGTACTCACCGTTCACAATTTATAATTCTATAATTACTTTGTGTGAATCATTCACGACCATCATAACATGATTTGTCTCGTTTCGAAAGCTCTTCTTCCATACAATTTACTTTAAATATTAAATATAGCCGTAAGTCGCTGTAAGAAGCTTAAGAAACACTTTAATCTATCCTATAGGTGTAACTGCAGAGCTGTAGCGCATTAACGGTGCGGCTAGTGGCTTCCACATGCATTACTTTCGGCAAGAAAATAATCTCCAGATAGCAAGATCCTGCATAAACCGCGAATAATTTTTGCCTGCAATTTTCTCCAGCCAAAGAGTGAAAACAACTCTCTGCGGGTCTATAAACATTCATTTCTATGCAAATAAGCGCCCAGTTCATACCTCAGTTTTGCCCGAGGAACGATAAAAATTTTTGCAATCATAATCAGTGGAAAATTTATGGCAGAGATCTATCCTGCGGGAGCACTTCTGCACAGGATAAAAAACTTTCTGTTTTTTTTTTTTCATTTTTATTATGGATACGATGCTTAAGCAAATGCTGGAATCTCAGGTTACCAGTAAAATGTTTTTTTTTTATTTTGTATAGTTGGAGTTCGTCCCGGACAAGAATTCTCTTTTTTTTTGTTTTGCTCTGCTGCGACTATTGGCTTAAAAGTACAGCAAACAGGACAAGAAGTACATTTCCGGGCATTAGCGAGATTAGTGCAGGCTCCAGACAACGTCATCACAAAGAAAAACTCGAAGTTTTTCTTAAACACCTTTTCTGAAAATGCATCAGCAAGTTTTTGTCAAAGGCAGTTTTCTCCAAAGAAAGTTTGCCAGACTTATTCCAAGAAGCGGACTTTAATTAATTAAAATCGCACTATTCTTTGTCCCCTCCTTCGCTCCGGTGTGGTGTCAACGCTTTGTCAACGGGAAACCAGGAAGTTCTTAGGCAGAGCTATTTCATTATTAAGGAGCAAAGAAATGGTAGGTATAGTCGTTTTGTGGTTCCGGTACCACATTGTCATGAAGCTGTGGGGAGCCAGTGGTTAATTAAGTAAATTTCATTTCTTCCACTGTACATTCATTCCTCCATTTCGACAGATGAACTCTGTGGATACGGCTTGCTTGTGTGCAGGCTTTCAGGCTTTAGTTATACGCTAGACCAAGCAAACGGGCCTGTTCCTATTTAAGTGCTATTGACAATTTCTGGTCGGAAAATCATATGCCACTTCCGTGGCATGTCACCATCCATTCTGTTCATAGAAATTTGTTTCGGCCGAAATGTGTATATCCCGGTCCTCATATTTCCACAGCCCGTATACTATATTTACTATATAGTGTCAGGCAGATTGACTGACACCAATTGTAGCGTTTCCGTGCTGTTATAGCAGATGCAACAAAAATGCCCGCTATACCACCAGGACGACCCCATGTAGTCAATTATCTATACACGACTGCCTTGTTTGGATGGGTGTTCCTGCCAGAGTCATGTTCTAGTTTTCTATATAATTTCAAAGCCTCTATAGAATAAGCGACAACAACAACAACATTAACCTGTAATTATGCTTTTGATAAACGACAAATTTTGTACGAATCTCAAACATTACGCAATTTGCGGCTTAATTATGGTTATATTGCTGTCCGCGTATTTGATTAATTCAGGCGGCAGCAAAATTATCTTACGCGGTTCTAATGCTATCGCTGTCATAAAATCGGCAAGTCAGCTACAGTGATGCATATAAGCAACACTGACATCACACTGAATCTATGCAGCAACTGAAATTCTGTTTAATTAAAGTAAAACCACTGATTGTGGACTAATTTCATTCATGTATCCCGACCAAGGTGATTATATGTCAAATAATATGTTACCCCGGATAGTGTTAGAGAAAGGATATGACTTAAACACCTTTGGGCGCCACGTGGTTATTAAAGTGCATGAACTCGAGAATAAGATAAGCAGATAGAAAAAGTCTTTTACACTAATAAGGATAACGTTATAATTCGTAATCTCAAACCAAACAATCTTAATTCGTAATCTAGCTTAATTGCAAATTAAATTATGTGGCTGTTTAATCGTACAAAACCTTGTGCTACTGCCAACTTGATTGACAACTGAGTTAATCACAAACAAAATATCTGAACTGCCCAACTTCTTCGTTCCTCTTGTAGAACAGAAATTGTGCGCATTCATAAAGTAATTCCGTGCTGCGAAATCCTTATTATCCCCTGTAAAAATAATGAGTTGATTTTTTTTTAGTTTGAGCACTAGTGCAGCTTCCTATAAGCTACTACGAGTGTAAACTTCTCTCTTGCCAATACTCCACTGAAAGAAACTGAAAACCTGCCACGTGTGGCACAAAAATGAATCTTCAATATGTTCTCACGACACTGATGCTTCCTGCTCTCTGTCAATCAACGTAGAAACTAAAAATTCAAACAACGTTTAAGCACAATCACATGTAGGTGGCGGTAGTGTAGCGGTATTAAAAAGATATCGTTTGGTTGCTCATTTATCACTGACTTTTATTCTCTGAACGATTTTTTGCACTATAAAAATTAATTACTAAATAAATTATTTTAAGCTAATCTAACAACAAAACTGCAATTCCTTAATTCATTTAAATCTATATCTAAATTAATAATTATGATTTCTGCTCAAATTTCTTACTAATAATAAATAATTCAACTTATGCTTTAATTCTTTATCTTCCTTATTATTTAATCCTACAAACTATTGCTGAAAAAGAACGTATTAATTAGATGCCAATTATGAATTAAACCAACACATAGTGTGAAGCTGACCCTAGAAAGGCCAGATTTTGACACTGTGTATAGATTAATTACATTGACTATTTCTATATAAACAAATGTCTTATTCTTAGATAAATCCAAATTGTTTTGTGATTCCTATTTAGTGTAATCAACATTCAAATAGCATGCGTTCACACCTTACGGACAATCACCTTTTCCAATGATTTATCTAGTTGAGACTAATTACCTTGGAATTTGTTATAATACGAGTGTTGAAAAAATTTATCAAAAAAAAAAAAAAAACTAATTTGTAGAATGCGTTAAGAAAAATTAAACCAACTGAAGCAAAGAAAAAAAAAGGAAATTTAAAGCGAATTGAAAAGAAGTATTAAAAACAGAAAAATTATTATGCACAAAAAAAATGAAAATTAATTATTAATGTTGAAAAAATGAATGAGAAAATGAACTATTTTTTAATCACTGAGAACTTGAAACCTTTTGCAAATCTGAAATACTGTGACCTTTCGGCAGCTGTATCTCTTTTGACAATTCGATGAAAAAGAAGAACGATTCACGAAATGACCCCCTTTTTATAGAGAAATTTGTTCCATTTTCGACATTTATAAAGTGAAATATTCAAAATTTTCACTGAAAATGACAAAAGACTGAACTTTTCTCACTGTGAAAATTAGCAAATTAAATATTCTACATTTTGATAATTTTCCTCTTGAAAATTGGTTGTAAATTCGCTGTTTTTAATCAATTTTTGTAAATGTTGGAACGTTTGCTATAAAAATCTCGATTCGGTACGTTTCATTTCAATGTAATAGATTTTTATGTCATTTCGTAATATTTCCTGTCTTCTTCCCCACTGTGAGTCCTCTTTCGCACTCATTGTGCGAAATGTATTATTAAAAAATCGCGAATATCACGTTTCTCGCGTAAAATATCGCGAAACGAACGCGCGAAATTGTGAAGTTTAAGTTGTTTGGACACTGTCGCGCGCGAGTGTCAAACTATTTTTATTTGTGATTTTAAGTGTTTTTTAGTGGTTTTTTTCTAGGTAATTTCATCACTATGGATATTGTAGATAACCAGGTATAACCAGGTAAGCAATTTTCTTCTTTATTTTATTAATTTTGCTTGTAAGTTCCTACTTTTACGAATTTGTGGGCAAATGTCAGGTAAGTGCCTTTGTGGCATTTTTTACTTGTTTTTGTCCACAAATACTTAATATAATTATATTAATTTCGTAGTATGTGATATATATTAATGTTTTATGTGGTTATCTTCATGGGAAACATGAATTTATTCATGTTTTCCATGTCTCCAAATCTTCATGGCATTGTTGTTATACATATGTACACAGCAGTGTTTTTAGGTTCAGATCAATGACCTTTAATTATTATTAAATAAAATTCTTGTTTTATTTTGTTTGTAATTCATTTCTTTTATTTTATTTCAGATATTCGTGGGAACCCTTTTCTACCTGTGAAGACTCCAGGTAGAGGTAATTCTATATATATATATTTATTTTAAATCTGTCCTGCGTTTGTTTTTCTTTTCAGGTTCGCTGAACAGTGCATAAGTTTGTTGTGGTGCCCAATGCTCCGAATCAGAGCTATTAGCACAATTCATCAATATATGTATGACCTATACAATAACTATACTGATCTATCGAGGATTCTTTCATCATAATAAAATGCAATTAAGCATAAATTGCATTTGATTATCAGACACAATATACCACCAGTGGCGGAACCAGATTTGTGTGAGGAGAGGGCGCAACTATGATCTCAAAATTGTATATGCTGAACACTGAACAAAAGTTTGAAGCCACTCATCACCACTCGCAAATGTCAAATGCACAAAAATTATCAATTAAAAAATACGAGTTGAACACAGATTAGCAAGTGGTTACCACTCGCAACGAAGAAAGTTGCTCAACGTTCATTGCCATTCCCGAAACTCAAAGGAGATGTTAGATTATTCATATTGTTTGTAAATAGTGGAAGTGTAAAACTTCATAATCATCCATTTTATTTACTAAAACCGGGGAAATCTATTTTATTCAAATTCACGAATCCTCATAAATTGTATCTTTGCAAAATACAGGAATTAAGAATTTACATTTATTTAAATAGCAGTCAAAGAACAGATGCAATACATAACTTGTACGTAAATAACTTCATCGGCAAATTAAGAAAGTGTGACTTCTTTTGTTTTTTATATTATTAAGCCAAGCTCAGGTATTTAGCGACCAGATAAACACTTTACATCCATAATAGAAGAGGCTAATAGAGCTGAATACCAGACACTATCAAAGGCCTTTGAAATATCTAGGGTAACGATTTTGGACTCACCAAAATTGTGAAGATTACGGCTTCAAGGTTCCATAAGAACAGTCAAAAAACTAAAAGCCATATTGCCGATCGATGAGGGTTTGATTAGTTTCTAGATACTTCATTAATTTGGAGCTAATGATAGATTCAAAAACCTTTGATAGAATTGAAGTGATTGCAATTGATCGATAATTTGAGGAATCACTACCCTTTCCTTTCTTAGGAATAGGCAGAACATGAGCGTGTTTTCAAGCAATTGGAAATTTCCTGTCGAATAAGATAAATAGACTAGTTTTCGCAGAGCTTTAGCCAAGAATGAGGCACAGTTTTATTTAACGGGGGCTTGAAACTACCAAGATCTGCAGCTATGGAGACATTTAACTCCTTAAGGACCTTGACGCAAATGTATTGGCTTTTGTACACAGAGAAGATATAGTGGTGGAAAACGAGAATTTGAAGTGAATCTAACAGTCAAAATATTAGTTTTATTCAGGGAGTCAACAATCACTTTATTGTAAAGTAGTAAAGGAATAGAGGAACTGCTGAAGTTGCTCCTGATTGTTTTGACCATAGGGACCAGGAACCTTTGGTGCCTTTGCATCTTGCCAAGATTCAAACATTCTGGTCAAAAAGGAATTGTCTCTTTAGATGGTGTTTCAGCTCTGGACATACTTAGATGCAATTGATTGGTGCAAAAAGCAGACTATTTCCCTTTTATTGGTTGGTTGTACTTATCGTTAAACTAAGAGCGATTTTGCTGTTGTTAAGATCTGCTGTTTAAATCCTGAATTGTATTCGCGCATACCCAAGACTTACAATTGTACTAAATTCAAATGTGCATTCATCAACATCCCTTGAAGCAACACAGACCGACCAATCAAATTCTCTAGGATACTGATCGAGACTTTCCAAACTGCAGATTTATTTTATTTTTATTTAAGGTTTGGGCTAAGTATTCTATAAAAACTATTACATTTTACGAAATAATAAAAAAAAAGTTATTTTTTCAAATTAATCTCTTACTTTAAATGTAATAGCATTCACTACAATGACTTGTTCGCCGTTGTGTAGTTTCGCTGAATTTCCCAATTACCAGTTGTAATTGTTCTTTAAATGTTTCTTTTGCCACGCTGCGCCCATAATATTGTAAGAAGCCGTCTTTACATCGAAGGCTTATCAAAGACCCTTTGGCAGCTGTTTTCAATTAAAACAAACCTTCCATCGCGTTTACATGAATTCGCTCTGTCCTGCTTCAAACACCCTGAGCAAAGCAACGCTTATGTACAGGTGTCCGCGCTTCCTGTTTTCTCTATAGGCTTGAACAACCACGACCTAAATTGGAGCGAAGGCCACGGTGTTAACTAGGGCCTGCATTCCTACATGTATCAAATTGAACGCTTCCAGAAATTGTTACGTTTTTTTTTTTTTTCAAAAGGTTCAGTAGAATAGATTTACTGCTCAGTGAATCATTTTGTAAGGAAAAATTGAGAAGATCTACTGCAATTTTTTCAGGGTCTTCAGGGAGGGGCGCGCGCCCCCGCGGCCCCTAGCTGGATTCGACCCTGTATACCACTCCCACGTTATGCATTCTTATCTACATAAAGTAACTTCTACATCGGCGTATGTACACAGTACATACACATAAAGCTTCAATTACTCCAAATTGCATGTGCATACATATAATTATTCTTTCACCCTTTCGACCCGAAAATCGAGGAGCATCGATTAAAGTAAAATTTCTTGTACAATTTCTTTTTTATACTTTAAATATTATATCAGTGAAAAAAAAACCACTTTATCCACGGGGAGCTAAGGGGAGGGTGGTACGCTTTTGAACCACTCGGGATGTTTGATCATAATAAATGGTACATTAATCTACCAATCCGGAATGTTAAGATAATCTAAAATTAAAAAAAAAAGACTTTATTCAGTGAAATGAAATGAAAATATTATTTATTACTGTTTATTGAGTAGTGTGGTAAATTTCAGAACATTTTTTTCACAATGGAATATTACATGACTTGGCACAGTTTTTACATCGGCGCCTCGTTTTTCCTTGAACAGGAAGATGATTTTGTTTGCCTGTTAGTCGTGGAGGCCGTCCTTGTCTCCCTGATCAACGCACCGTTGAGGTTTGAAACCATGTGAAATTAGATCTTCAGCAAGTGACACCAAAAATGTCTTGAAAGGAATCTTTTTTCGCTTGATTTCGTTGTGTATCACCCAAGCATTTACTGCAGTCATCATAAGTAATCTATAGAAAACTTTCTTCCACAATTTATCTGATTTCCGATCGATTTTCGTAAAGGCCACACATGGTCAGCCAGGTCGACACCTCCCATTATCTCCCTATAAAACGTTATGGCATTATGGCATGGCAGAGTATTTCTACCTTTTCGCCAGTTTTTAATGTTTTTTTGACGATAGAACTTCCAGGATTTTGGCAACTACTTAATACTATTACTTAATTCGTGTCCTTCGATTTGACACAGAGTAGTCCTGAAGAAGTTACATAAGTTTCAGCATCTTCCCGTTTCATTTTTTTCGCAGTAAATTTAGGCAAATTTTTTTCCGTTTGCCATGACAGTGCCAAGAGTTGGAAATCGCATACTTTCTAATAAATTTACTGATGTAAAAAAACGTGCGAAACAGACAACTACATCGTGTGCTTGAATTGTACTAATTAATGTGTTGACAACTCATTCTCCAAGAGTTCCAGACATACTTTGAACTTCTTTATCGGAATAGATGTTGAAGTCATAAGCGTAACCACTTATTGGATCACACCGTAGCCACATTTTTACACCCGTTTTTGTAGGCTTGACCGGCATGTACTGCTTGAGTGTGCTGCACCCTTTGAACTTAGTCATTGATTCGTCAATACTTTGAAATGAGCTATCTTGCCAATTTTTTTGAAATGTCTTTTTTAGGCATTCTACCAAATCATCAACATTAAATGTCTTCCTAACAGCCTGAGTTGGTTTCTGTGAAATATAATTTTGAACTTATTTCTGCGAAACGATCTCGAGCTATTGCCGTTTGTATTGATTCGTTACCAAGTGATTTATGACAAGGCCAATAAACCTTGATGGAAGGCTATCGGTTGTAGCACATTACAAACATGCAGCCAATGACTAACTCTATTTCACCATATATAAATATATAGCGATTTAGGAAATAATTTATGAAAAATATCATAAATTGAATCAGTGATTTGAATGTCCGGCGATATTGAGCAGGATTGCACTTCTCTTACCAACTTTTTAAGAGAAAAATTATAATCAGGTGTATGCCAATCAAAATCTGGCTGTATTTCATTCAACTTTTCTATTTCAACATCTACCTCTTCCTCAGCATTTTTTTCAGACGACTTGGAACCAGAGTCAGAATATTCTTTTTCGCTTCCAGAAGTGAACTCTACTTCACTGTCACTAAATTCATCTCCCAAAACTTTTCGAATATCTTCATAATTCGTTTTTTTTTTTGGAAAAATATTCACAGCATAAATTTTTTGTAGCAGACGGAAATGGTACAGTTTAGGACCAAGATGAGGTTACATAAAAGAAGAGTGGTACAAAAATGTACAAATAAAATCTAAAAAAACTACTTATTACAAAAATTATCTTACGGAAACTATTGGAAACTATTTTTAACAAAAACTGTATAATATCAAAATATTTTTTTGTGTATTCACTACTAAAAACTTTAGATAAACTTATGAATTGTTGCAAAATACGTGCGTCTTCGATCAGGTGAGATTACAAATGTCAAAATTTCTCTCAAAAGAGGGCAGATTACTTCAGCAATGACATTTAAATAACAAAACAAGTTTTTCCCAGACGAAATGGTACACTTTTCAACCAAAGAGGGTGCCATTGAACGTTTTTAGGGATGTTTAAACTCTACTGGTACATATGTGTACCATCCGGGTCGAAAGGGTTAAAATAACAGACATATATCAGATTACACTTTGTTGATGCAGTTGTACTGCATAAATACTTTTCGTATTTTTACCGTACGTTTTTTTTTACGTCACGTCGTGAGAAAGCGATAAAAAAGCAAAAAACTTTTAAAAATTATCTTGGGTGCATGAGGGCAGCGAACCCAAATATCGAGGAGTTTTGCTTTTGACACTCTAAGCTCCAGGAAATAATTGAGGCGTATAGAAATAGAGGACGCCATGTCCAATCTAAGAGTTTTTGAATAAAAGCTCTTAAACCAAAAACAATAAATTCATTTTTGCTGGACATGAAACGGTTTAGCAAATGACTCAATTTTTTCAAACTGATTTTAATTTAGGATTAATTTAAGAGAGTTTTCATCAAACTCATGTGTTATGAGACGATTACGTAATTTAATTCCAATGCTAACTCAATTTTGGCAAAATATGGACATGCGAGTTTTGTTCCTATACACTTCTCCTTCTTTGGTCGCTTATTCCTGGACGTACCAGGAAGCATGAGGGATCGGAAACCTTAACAAGTTCACTTAATTTTATTTATTTATTTAATATTACATTTTTTTTTGTTTTCTTTAATTTCTAGAAAGATGAGCTTCAGACCGTGTCTTAATGAAGAGGCAAGACATTATGGTTGTTCCAGGAAATTTTATCATGTAAAATGGAGACTATATAAATATCGTCTTATACCTTAAAATCAGCCTGAATAAAAGCATTACCTCTGTCAACGATGAGATCAAAGGAAAATTCTTTTGCTTTGGAAAATTCATTTAATGACAACATAAAACAATATTAGTGGAAAATAGGTTTTTTTTCCAGGTAGATTGACAATAAACAATTTTTATTAACTTATTCATTCCAGTTGCTTTTACTTCAGGTTTGCTTAGGTAAGTAACAAAACTCATTGTACTCATACTAAATTTTCACAAGCATTTAACAAAAATTGATTAAAATGAAACAAGTAAGTTTTGGAAATGGAACCATTGCCTTTTTTTCATCATATCTTATGAATAGACAAAATATCGTTGTTTTGAATTGATCAAGTTCTCCCTTTTCAGATCCCACAACAGACTGCTCTGGTACGAGTTAACCTAGCGAACTGAAATACTACTCAAAAGCTGAATATGGCTAAAATCGGGCAACCCTCTCAAAATATTGTCATATAAGAATTAAAATTTATAATGATTTTTTTGCAATACTGTTTAGAACATGTCGATCCGAAAATAAAATATTGTTCGTAGATGGGTGAATTAGGGAAACTCTATCGTAGAATTTCCATCCTACTGATTTGAAGTAAATGTTCCACCACCTTGAAGCGGTACTCTGCCTGTAGTTTTTGATATGGCCAAACAAATTTAAAACTCCATTTGAAACTTAATTGGTTATAGGATTTCAGGAGACTTAAGGACACATTGTGGACAGTAAGTGGAGATGTATTGGAGCAAGAAATCATATCCGATATATACTTATACCTACAAACATATGTCTTTTTTTTTGTAATTAACCCTAGAGCCTGAACGTTTAAATTTATTGAAAATCTTAAATTTCACATATTTCTGCTTTAAGGCATATTTTATGTCTTTCTCCGTATCTGCAGCATCTTAGTGGAGCTAAACTATATTATACTCTTCAGAAAATCGTCCGCTCCAGAGTTTTACCTGCAAATGGCAAGATTTTTGACTCCAGCTGGGGCGAAAGAATTTTTCCTTTTATTTTTCCGTTCCTACTCGGAGTAGAACTCTGAATTACTATTTCGATTTCTTATAAAGTGATTGCAACTACTGTGTGACATTAACCCTTAAGTGCACCCGAACATGACGTTTCTTATAAAACCTTTAATGTTCTTCGGGGCCATATTTATATCATCTTCTGACGATGGTAGTGCCATTCTTAGATATTTTAGCTTTAGTATTACGTTGTCAAGAGCTTCGTAATCGACAAAAAACATTATGTTTGGTTGTTTCGTCAAACTTCATGCAGAAGTGAGATATATGTAGTATTATCGACACTGTCCATTTTGTTACGATGGTATCTATGTAGGTGGGAAATCCTCAGTCAATAGGTCCTTTATAAACCCTATTTCTGTTCTACTGAACATGAGAAGGGGACTCGACGTCGATTAAAACTCAGGTTCCAGTGTATATCTTATTCTTAATTTAAATTTATAAATAAATCAACTCAACTAATAAATATGTAGGACCAACTACTACAACTCAATAATAAACAGAAAAACAAAAATAAATAAAATTGCTAGGAAATTCAATATAATAAAATTTATAACAATATGTAACTCCAGAAACAAAAAACTAAGAACGATTAACTTTATACATATAAAAGTGTAACCCACCAGTATGTCGTTAATAATGGACTTTATGGCTTTAATTAGACTTTATTTACAAATTTCGTCTAGGGTATTAAAATTCTCTTTTTGCTAAAGCGTAGAAGGAATCTGTAATCGAAGAATACCAAAGGTGAAGTATTCATGCGTGATTATGGAGGAGAAAGTCACAGAGATAGAGTTAACAAGATTTTCTCATTTAGAGCTGGCAATTCATACAAATGTTCTTTAACTAAGTTGATGTTGAATTGCAAAGAAGAAATTAATTTGAAACAATTCTGATTCTCGGAATGAGTTGAAGTGGTTTCAGAGTTTTTTTTTTATGGACGTGTATAACATAAAGTACCAAAAGTGAATAGTGGAATATCAAGGAATTTCGTAAATCGGCTAGGACTACCACAAGGGTCAGTGCTAACAACTCTTTTATCGGAAATGAACTTCAATGAATGGGTTGTAAAATTGAATGAAGACTGAATCTGTGGGTTATAATGAATAAATCTTAGCTGAATGTAGCAAAAATTCAATGAATGGTTCTAAATTGATAATAACTTGACAGAACTAAACTAGTGAATGATATTAAATATTTAGGTGTTATTATTGATTAAAAACTTGACTTTAAAGCTCATGTGGACTAAATATGTGCAAAAATAAATAAGTGTTTGGATCTATAAAGATTAATTAATATTTGTAATTGCATAATTACGCCACATTTCGAGTACCTATTTGCAATCAATTATTTTTATGTGTGTGAAGGAACAGATTGGAAGGTTACAAAAATTATGAAACATGGGAATGATGAGCATATTATGTTGCCATAAAAGACCACCAATTAGTGCAATGTTAAATATTTTCAAACGGATGTCGGTTGAATAGCGAATGATTTTTAAAATATTAAAAACGGTGTCCAAAATTAAAAATAAACTTCTACAAGACTATTTATGCCGGGAGCTTCAGTAGGTTGCAGATATACAACCGTATCGATGACGCAATATGAAAGATTTCAGGTTGAAGGGATTGAGAACAAGCAGGACTGCGCACAGTAATGTATAAAGGACTTTAAATTCATAATAGTATATCAAGTGAATGCAAGAATGATAACAGTTTTAGGATTTACAAAAAAAAAATGTTAGATTTTATACGCGAAAGCTATCCGGTTTGATAGTTAACTAAACTACCAGAATTTGAAAAACTCTCTGTCTAGAATGTCATTTGTTTAATGCTTTAGAGCTTAATTTTGGGCGTCGCTTCACTGCGCATTTTCCTGTAACGGAATCGTTAACTGAGGGAAGTGCCTTAACGCGGCTTCCCCGGTCCACTCTAAAAATTGTTACCGACCGCTCTCTCACTAATGAGACACCCGGGGCGGGTGTTTACGGTTCTAAACCTGGAATATTCACTTGGAGGACACACCACTCCAGGCTGAAGTCTTCGCCACCGCAATGGCAGTGAAGATAGCCCTTGATATGGAGATCAAGGGAAAGGATATCAGGAATCCGTGATGGCTCTGAGTAGTCTCCGGATAATATGTAAGTTATTGGGGGACTGCAGGTTGTCTGTGGATAAGTTGTGTATACACAACAAGGTTCCCTTCAGTGCATTTCTAGTCAGTTGGGGATAATGGGCTATGACAGGACTGACGTTTAAGCTAGGACCAGCTCTGCTTCTCCGTTCTTTGGATCGGAACCCGCCGTAGCTGGTGCCACCTCGGGTATCGGGTCTATCATCAAAGCGAATGCTTATAGGAAGCATTAGGAGAGATGGGAGAACGTGAGTACTTGCAGGTAGACAAAACTGTTTCTTGAAAGACCCAGAAGGAATATGTCTGATTTTTTTATGTAGCTCGGAAGGAAACAATATAGAACTGCGATTGGGATCATCACTGACCACACTTGTGTCACGCTCATCAAACAAGGATGGGAGTTATTAACAGCTGTCTGCCCTACCTGGAAGGAGACTCTGAGAAAACCAAACCGTTTTGTGTGCTTATCCGGCCTTCGCCCAGAGCAGGCTGGATACTCTCGGCTCTGCCTTCCTAGCTGTAGAAAAGTTGAAAACCCGTCCTTATTATGACCGAATGCGATTCATTAAGAGGACAGGAAGGTCTTGGTGATAGGGCTTCTAGCAGGACAGCACAATGGGCCGCGCTGACCTCCGTGCTTGGGCCCTCTCGTTCCTATGCCGTTTAACGAAAGAAAACTAGAATAAACATAATGATTTAGAATGGTACATTATTATTATCATGAAGCATGATTATTTATTGTTAATAAACCTTATTTATTTATATTTATTCAACATAAAATGAATATGTATTAAATGCTTTATTATTTTGTTACACTTATAAAAAACGAGAAAATAATCATCTTTGTATTTTTACCCTCTATATGATATTATGGATTTTTTTGTTTAGCGAACTGAAACAAGTTTTAAAACCATGGTAGATTATTAAACAGGCCCACACAATCGTACCGTACCGTGATACATATATAAAATTATATTTTTTAATCTTTTATTGAAGTAAGAAGACATAAATATTATTGTATTCAAAAAAAAATGTTTAAATCACACAAACAAATTTTCCGACCTATACGGATTAGGTCAGCTTTCTTCCTTAGAGAAGGGCGGCATACAATTTTTGATAGTCCTCGCGATCCGAATTCTTTCTAAGGAAGAAAACTCTTGAACTTTTATGAATAGCTCTTCTTAAGGGCGAAAATTTTTGATCTTCTGAGCATAGTTTCTCATAAGGAGAGAATTTTTTTTTATGTTTTCGTACTTCTTAAGGAAGAAACTTTTTTGAACTTTTATGAACAGTTTTTCGTAAGGAAGATAATTTTTTTTAACCTTGGCGTATAGTTCTTCTTAGGAAGACAATTTTTATAATATTTTCGTTCTGCTTAAAGAAGAAAACTTTTTCGAACTTTTGCGAATAGTTCTTCTTAAGGAAGAATTTTTTTTTATCTACTGCGCTTGGTCTTAAGGAAGAAAATTTGTTTGCACTTTCGCGAATAGTGCTCCTTAAATAAGAAATTTGAGTGAACATTTACTAAAATGTCTGCGGCAATCACTCCCCCGCAGATGGGTCCTCTAGAGATATGCTCGATCTGCCAGGATGCGGATTGGACTTCTAAATCATGAGCGGTGTCCACCTACTGCGGACCCGTTTTCCACAAAAAATGCCTCCAGAAATGGATAAAGGAAAATCGAGCTGCCCAAATTGTAGGTTGTTTCTCAGTCCGACTGACTATTATACGTACGCCGGCACGATATCCAAGCGACCGATAACCCGAGCATTTGGTCAAGATAGAGATCATAACACCCAGCTGTCAACATCACGGTAAATGACTTCGTCTCCCGCACGTCAGCCCTCACTGCCTGCTAGTCCACAATAGAACAGATCGAGTGAAGGAATACCGGTGCGGAGTCCAGTGCATGCAGCAGCTGGACGGGAGCCGGATGCTAGAGAATCCTGGGTCTAGCATGCCTCCAAAGACAAATTTCCGATCTAGTTAGAAACGATATGTCGTGCTGTCTCAGCGACTTTCGGACGGCAATACCGCAAGTGGATTTGTCTCGTCCACCACCTGCCATTCCACAGCTGCGCCCATCGCTATCTCCTGAGGCAGGATTGTCTGCTCAAGAGCCTACGTGGAATTTTGAGCAAGCCTCACGTCCCTCTACTCAACTGTGGACTAGACGTTCGTCAAGCTCGATTAAGGGATGGAGATTAGTATACAGCGGTGAAAATTCTCGTCTGTCAGTGGAAGACTTTATTTTTCGTGTAGAGGCACTGACAAATACCACCTTGTACGGCGATTTCGACCTACTGACTTGTCACATCCACACACTTTTTAGTGATAGGGCTACCAACTGGTATTGGTCACACTTAAGGATCAATCCAACTCCCACTTTGGAACAAATTCGAGCGGCTCTATTTACTGAGTGAGGTGACTCGAAAGACGATATTCAAGTAAGGCGGCAGATGACGAGCAGGCGACAGGAAGTGGGAGACAGCTTCAACCTGTACCTCCCAGCAAAGGGGGAATTCCGAAATCAGCTGCAGAACCTCATGTCTGAACGAGAATTCTTAGATATCATCAAAACAAAACAACTGCCAGTGATGTCATGCGCGGCGGGGGTGGCTATGCTATCCGATCCTAAGATACTCAATAGGTAAGTGATGTACTCGGTGCCTGCCCGGCCAGTGTGTGGCGCGTGTGTCTTTTTTGGTAGATCTCCGTTTTCGATAAGGCACGATTTATATTTTTTTATGACAAACTGACAGGCAGGTGTTCCTTTTTGTTGAACATACCCCGCACTCTCCGCCACATAGCCTAGGTGCTAGCGTGCCGGCCTGCTACACTGTCACTGGGTGAGCACTCAGCTATTGTTTGCAGACGGACTTTACGTCCTCCAGCTCTCACTTTTCATAAGTCATACAACACAGGTGAGATTTTCACTTATTGTGTTTTCGCCGGAAGCTGATTTTATGTAAAAACTCTATTTATTGACTCATGAACTTCGCTTCAAAATCGTTTATAAACTCGATTTTTGAGTAAATTGTTTTCCCTTGCGACAACTGTCAAAGGGTGAACATTTGTATGAAAATTCCTCTAAATTGTCTGTGGGAGAGTGTTTTTTCGGTTTAATTTTCAATTAACGGACATTGAAATTAAACTAATTATTACATATTTTCCAATTCCCATAGTGTTGTTGTTGTATTTGCATGTATGTGTTTATGTATACTTTTGCATGGGGCATTATGGAAAAATTATATTTTTTTGTGTAAATTCAATAACATTTCTTAGTATGTAAGTAGTTCATTGTTCAATTTATTTAATTAATTCATGTTTTCTTTTTATTTCAGCTATTTTTTTTATATGTGCAAGTAGGTACCTATTCGTGGGAAGAATGTATCCAGTCGACTTCCCTGGATTTGGAATTAAGTTAAGTACTCGTACTTCAAATTTGTTTGATATTTATTAATTCCTTTTATTTTTCTTTCAGCATTGCTCAGGGGTGAACAATTTTATATAGAAATCAATATTCTTTCAGTCGACGTTGTTGCTTAAGACACGCCGTGATTGAAAAAAAATTAATTTTTTTACCAATTCAGCCTAATAGATTTTAGCTTTGTAATAAAGTTAATATTTTCAGCGACTTTCGATTCTTTTTTTTTTGCTTTCATCACTCAAATAAGACATTTCCATGAATTGATGCCTCCCTTATTGTTTATGAAAAAATTCACCAATAAATTTCATGGTAACTTCGATATACTAAATAATTTTCAAGGCATCTACATACACAAAAGCAGCATCTCCGTCGATCATGTCGAGAGAATATCACATTTCTCACATGAAAACCACTTTGCAGGGAAATACTCCTTTCAAGGCATGCCATAAATAAAGAAAAAACCTAATTGTTCCTTCCGTCAGCGTCGGGAGGCGAAAAAGCAAGAAGCTATTCTTCTCGGCTATATAGTGGCTTCGTTTGTGGTCTGGTTTTGTGTAAACACAGAAACCCTTAAGGTACGTGAAGAATTTGCATCCTAATCGCTCATAAATAACTTTTATGAGGTGCGAATCCATAATTTTCAGACGGCGAAATATTTCCCGAAATTTTTCATCCACTTGGGCGCTCTGGAAAACTTTTTACTCAGCAGCGGCGGCATTTCTTTTCTTCTCTCTAGAAGAATTCTTGTAAAAAATTAATGACTATCCCGCCCCTATTCGGGGTGAAAATTTCCAGAAGAAAATGAGCCTTCCGAGGTGGGAAAAAAAAACTTGTCGGCACTCCTGATAATTTATCACTGGATTTTCCTTTGCGTACTGTTCAATTATAATTTCTGTTTTGGCTTTTATATGGCACCGACTAATGGGCCGTGACAGCCCTGCGCAAGAAATTTTTATGAGATAATTTGGCGAATTACGAAAAACTCATCGAATTTTTCTGTGCAGGTAACTGATGGTGGGTACGGTATCCGTAAAAGGTATTATCAACACCAGAACAAAAATGACATAGAGGTGGTTTGAAACTCATCTGGTTTTAAAAGCTTCGGGGCTATCTCCTTCGTGCTATTTTTATAATTGAGTCAGCCCATAAGAGACCTGAAATTATTTTTCCATAAATTTTTGTTTTGAATATAAGTAAATATGACGTTGTGGCTCCAATTGAGTTATAAACGTTTCGGTTCGGAGACAAGTACGTATACCGTCCTTTGGGGGAGAATTTTAAATCTATTCTCATTAGAATGTAGAAAGTTAAAGCACACATATGATTCGATATTGTTGTTTTTTACGACATAAAGGATACATAATTAATAGTAATTTAAAATAAAAATTAATACAAAGGATATTCTGTAAATAAAAACGTTCTAATTAAGAATATAATTAATTAAAAACTAAAATTGTCTAACTAAAGAAAGTGTGTACCTCAAATTTATTTCTGAACTTCGTACAAAAATGCGTCCTTCGTTAATGTGTTAACTTGTTAGTACCTAAAACACCACCACTATGTACAATGTGATTCTTTTATAAACTATAAAAGTATACAGATCCTTTGGAAACTACAATGGATCCAAACGTTAATACTGCTTACATATTCGTAACTAATACTACATAGAGGATATTGAATGTCCTTTATGTCATCAACAAGGACATCTTCTTGGTTTTCCTTCTGCCTTTGTCAATTGGCTTCATTCTTATTTATCGGATCGTAAGCAGCGAGTTATATTTCGTCAAGCTCTTTCTGACGTATTGATAATATTTCCGGTGTTCCTCAAGGTAGCCATCGTGGACCACTTCTGTTTACAATTTTTTTATATTGGTTTTGACTAATTCAAGAATACTTTGCTATGCTGACGATGCCAACATCTTCCGCATTGTATCTAATGAAAACGAGTGTGGAATTCTAAATTTGGACTTAGACATCTTTCATAAAAGGTGTGCTATTAACTATCTTCCTCTCAACATCAACAAATGTACTGCTATGTCCTTTCTCGTAAACGGAGGCCATTGAACTTCAGCTATACTTTAGATGAATGCTTAATATTAACTAGACTTCACAAAACTAAGGATTTGGGGGATTTTCTTAATACTCGTCTTTCCGTCGAGGATCAATTTAATGCAATCGTTGCCGGGCTAGTGCTGCTCTGGGTATTGTAAAGAGATGGTTTTAGTATCCATTCATAACGAAGGTCCTTTACTGCACATTCGTTGGACCTATTTTGGAGTATGCCAGTCCGGTCTGATCTCCTTTTTATGCTGTATACATAAATCGTATTGGGGCATGTGCAGCAGAGATTTGTTCATTTTGCCCTGCATGGACTTCTACCTCCATATGATGATAGGCTTAAACTCTTTCCTTTGGATTCTCTTGAAAATAGGCGACAAGATTCCAGAGTTGCGTTTCAGTGTATATACAAGGAGCGATAAATTCTCCTGAACTCTTAAATACTATCAGTATACCTATTCCTGTGCGCTCCTTGTGGAACCGCGACTTCATCAATGTCTCGTCTCTTTAACAACCAGTTTGATTGCATTGACTTTCATTTTTCAAAAAGTCAAATAAGAGATTATTACTATTGTTATGTAAACTTTTTGTTCTTTTCTTTTGTAAACGTAGTAATCTGATCTTTGATGCAGTTCTAAATACATAAATAAATAAAATAAATAAAACATCAATTCTGTGGACTCTTTTGTATGCGCATGAAATAAATCTGAAACTATATTGAGCCCACCGCTCCGCAAT
This sequence comes from Dioctria linearis, assembly GCA_963930735.1. NCBI lineage: Eukaryota > Metazoa > Arthropoda > Insecta > Diptera > Asilidae > Dioctria > Dioctria linearis. Next base: position 209,802,555 of record OZ005743.1, on the reverse strand, counting down.
TTTCTCTGAAACAAGATTTTTGCATACTTTCACCATCATCACTTAAGGCTAGAATTGGTCTAGCAAGGAGAGTGTTCACCGATTTCATCTAAATTCGTAGTATATGTTGTGCTTGACTAGAAATGAAAGTGACGAAAGTGGGAACTCCAGATGGTCAAGCCAAACCGTAATAGTGTATAATGTAGGTGAGTCCGGGATTAAGATTAACACTTTTCTGAAAAATTTGATAATTACCATCTTGGGGATATACCTATTCGCAACATTTAAGCCACTTTCTTTTCGTTACAATCAAAACCTGTTATCTTTCATATACAAAACCAGAAGTAATTATTTCAATTAGTTTAGGAGCATTTTCCAAACTAAGCTTGCGAGATTTGCATAGTTACATTCAACTCATATTAAATAGCTGCATATAGTATACAATAAAGCGACTACCGTTTATCTCTTGGCCAAATTCCAACCGATTTTCAAAAAAATCCTTTTGCTAAATTCATTTTGATTTTTTGAAACTCTTACGAGATTTGTAACGGCAGCTGGTTACAGAGTAGTAACCCACCACCATATATTATTATATAAAAAAAAGTAAAAAATAAAAATAAATATTTTCCGGTGGTTGGGGTATTTATTTTATATTCTGCAGTCTGTGCAGTAATTTCGGACAAAAGTCAATCAAAATCAGATGATAATTTCAATGTCAATAGGTCATTCATATATACCAATGGGAAACAATTTGTCATTTCCCGAATTCGGGTGTTCTGAGGAAAGTGGAGTAAATATTATCCGATTTGCAAAACTGCTTTTGCCATTTATTTTGTGATTTTTTTTCAAATTTTTTGTCATATTTTCCCACGCCTTCCGATTAAACTGCGAAATTTAATTTTCGGCGGCCAAAATTCTTTCTAAAAAATTCATTTCGAAATATTTTTCTACATCTTACCGATTAAACGAACTTTTTTTATATGGATGCGCTCTTATTAAAAGATTATCTGTACGAAATTTCAGGAAGACCGGATGTCATTTACCTACCTATTTAAAAAAAACTTAAACTTATGAAAATTTTGCATACCCATTTTTCGCCATCTAGTGGCGATATTTGAAAACTCCCGGAAATGCCACGAACAGAATCGGCCATCTACTTACCTCTTCTGTGGTTGGCATTGTACCAGAATACAGCAAATTCTCACAAAACCCCGGGCTCCCCTACATGTAAATTTGGACGAAATCGGTGATGACGAGTAGGCACCCTCTCCTTGTAAGTCCAACAGTCAAGGTTTGATTATTAAAGTAGATTTTCGAATCTATTTCCGAAATGGTTCGTCTGACAGTAAAAATGATAATAACCAATTTCATAGGATTTTATATTCTGAAGAACTTTTTAGTAGAATATTAACATCTACGACTGATCATTTTGACAGTATACGTAGAAAACCAACTTTTTTATATGGCAACACCAAGAAAGGGTTGCCCGATTTAGTTTATTTTGAAGTTTTATTTACTATTACTATGAAAACGTAGTGTGCACAATATATCAGCTCTCTACGTCGACGCGTTCTCAGGCAGTGTTCAAATATATAATGAAAAATTAAATTCTTGTATGGCAACCCTAGGATTTATCCCATTTTCACACGTAAATCTGAATTTTGTTGTAAAGGCCGTGTGGAACATTTTAGCTCTCCAAGTGAATGCAAGTCATCTTGGGGACGAACGGAAAGACAGTCGGACGGACGGAGAGATGGATATGCAAAAATTTTAATAATTTTTAATATTATGCGTGGATGCGCACTCCATTTTAGTCTACCAGAATTATTTCTCTATGTTACAAATGAAATGATAAACTTGTGTTTTCTAAGGGTCAAACGAAAAGGACGTTAGTATACCCTATGATTTCATCATTTTCGATATAATAAGTCACAAAGTACAAAGCTCAGAATATAGGGCAGATCAGCCATAAATCAAGAACAGTTCATTTTCTTGGTTGTTCTTCGATCATCTTTTGAAAACCAACCGCTTAAGAAATGGTGGTGCACCAATGAGCATAGACCAAACGATAATCATCTTATAGAATTATAGCAACATTACCCTTACATGATAATAATGCAAGTACTATATCCGTCCTTCACTTTGGTTGATTTTACGTTGCAAAGGAAAATCCACTACCATGATTATCGGTTTCTTTTTGGTTCATAGCAAGTTTCGTCACTTGTAAAAATATCTAACACAATTTTTGTCCGAATTTGATTGAATTTCTTGTGGATGTTTTGCTCCAGTCAATATGCACCTTCTGTTGGGCCTCAGTTAAATTGTCTGGTATATGATGACGGTTAGATTCTCTAGCAATATTATATTGTTATTCGGGTCATATGATCACTCATTGTTTAGGCCACACATACATGATGATGGTCCCTCGTTGTAAATTTCATCCATATTTCTAATCCTTCCCACGATGAAATATTTTCTCCTATAGAAAAGGGAAAAAAGGAAACACAAAGAACTAAAATCTAAATGAAATTAACAAAAAACTACTTATCTAATAGTTGGGAACTTCCTTCCGTTCATCCAGCGATGTCCAAACATTCCAACAAATAAGTGTAATACCTGAAACATATAAGAATATTATTATTCATAACAAAAATTGTACAAAACTTTTAGCTTACCTCAAAAGTATACCACCATCTCGTATATTTACAATTTCTCAGTGACAGAAAATGACATTACGTCAGTCAGCTGTCTGAGGTACATTCAGATAGTGCATCAATCGTTGCTAGGGCAACGCCAAAAGGCTAGAACGCATAACTGGATGCAGCGGCTATATAAAGCCGTCGAGCCGCAGCAGAAAATCATTCTTGGTTCAGAGCTCATCTGATTCGGAGAATAATCCGGTTAACAAGAATATCATTCCCAACCTCCAAAATAAAAGAATAATTCTATATTTCAGAGAATAATCTGAAAATTCCATCATTTCCCAATCTCCTGCCCACACCTAAGCAGAAGAATAATTCTGCTGCAGAGAATAATCTGCTACATCTTCTTCTTTATAGTAGCATATTGCTACACTTCTGCGCACACTCAGAATACTGTCAGAGACTAATCTGACTAGTTGTACTGACAGAAGCAGTTTACTGCTCCTGTGCCCTCACGCACAGCAGCAACAATATTTTCCCCTTTTTCTTTGTTTGATGACAGATAGTAATTCTGATCTTCTCTCCCTTTTCAGAGCGAGGAGAAAATTGGCAGCGCCTCAGCAGGAGCTCATTAACTTTTAATTTGAATTTATTATTTTTCTTTTACTTGAAGTCTTTTATTGAATTTTATAGTAGTTTGTAGGTTAGTTTTAGTTCTGAATGAATTTGTGATATTAGGTTAAGCAAATGAATTTTTGAAATATTTAATAAAATTTTATATTTGAAATTTAAAGAACTGAGTTGTCCTTTACAAACCGGCACTCCCTCCATCGTCCGAGACTTGCTCTCACACTCATTATATCTGTAAGTGCACCCATTGAAGTTGCATGACCCGTACAGCTTCGATGGTTTCTGGAACGATGACACTGGCAGGACAGCCATCTCATTGGTCGTCCTTGAGCAAGCTAGACCCACGTCGAAATTCTTTAATCTTTCGTTTTATAATGGCAAACTGCGGTGCTAACCTTTTTAGTATTTTATGGTCACTGTTACCGAATAAATCTGTTGTAAAATCGTGGGTTAACAATTTCCATGTGTTCATTTCATTTTTAAAGATATCAATATTTTCCTTGATCCGTCAGAGCTATTAAAACAGAAAAAATGTCAAAGAATTGGAAAATAAGAGATGTGTTCTTTTGTGTTCTAGAGCTCTCATGTACTGTAGAGAACAATTTTTTCTGTCGATTGAAGCGAACTATTTGTACTGTTCGCTTCATTTATAAATCTTCTATGAAATTGTGTGAGACGTTCTTCTGTATACACTAACCATAAAACCGATTGTGTTAGCTTTCTACTCTTTGATAATTTTCAGAAGAGCCAGTTCGTATTAAACTTCGTCGACTTTAGACGTTTTGTGAACGATACATAGGATATAATATTGACATTATAATAGTGAATTCTAATTAAGGAGAGTACTACAGTGTTGGGAGTTTTCGAGTGACGAATTCTACATTCCAAATATGACTCAAGATGAAGATCAAAGATGAGTACGGAACTTTGTTAAATCTATCGTGAAATATTCTAAGAGTTTTAGAAAACGTGGAAGCCGCCATATAAGTGGTGGCTATAGCTAAAGGGAAATGGGATCAATGAATGCTGAGAATTGTAGAAATTGAGAAAAGTATATAGGTCTAGCGATAGACGCTAATTAATAGAATTTGATAAGAATAATAAGAGAAATGGAAGATATAAATCCGTTGCTAAGAGCTAAAGAGTACATATTGATATGGTTCTGCCTGTTAATAAAAAATACGTCACGATTGATAATTAATGAAGAGAGAGTAATAAATGATTTAGAGACAAGTAATGAGATTCACAGATTCTATGGGTCTGCATTCAAAACCTCCCAGTACAGCCTCCGTAAATGGTCTAGTTATCCTGGTGACAAAGATTCGTTAGATATGCTGAAAACTGCAAAAGATTTTTCATTTAGTGCTTTGGAGGATACCTACATAAGCTGTAAGTCCAATTAGAGAATATTTCCAGAAATGAATAAATTTCTCTTACATAAGATTAGGGGAACTAAATGAAAATAATTAAAATCTCATATAGAATAACAAATCAAGGACAAAAAATGTAAATGTAAAGTCTCAGTTCATCTCATGAGCAATCCCGGTATCTACAAACAAAGTCTTAGTCACTAAAGCAGATGTAAAGATTAATTTAAATCTCATTGCCGAAAGAAATAAATACCAATCAATCATTCAAGGACAGACACCATACATAGTACGTCCTTGTTCGCAGCGAAAACAAAAAGCACCTCGAGAAATGTGCAATGCAAATAAATTTCGAGTAATTTACACAAAAAAAAAAAAAAAAGGAAAATCCTTTCGAAATCAAGATAACATTAACTTACCAACAACTCCTCCAACTTTCTGATTTATATTCTAACAAATGTCTCGAAAATCTAGCAATATCTCGTAATACGCACTGGAGACACAGTTTCGGATATCAATCATCGCTCCCGAGATATTCTGCCATGAGATTGTTTTCAACCCTCGATAAAGTGATTCCATTTGTGCTGGAATGTGTTCACCGTGCCTCGACCCGGGTGGAAATTTCTTGAAGGGTGGATTATTTCTATTTTATGACATTACGCCCCCCGCTCGTTTTGTTACTTTGAGTATATAGCATCTGGCGCGTTTATGGATTTTCTTTACTCTGGCAAGAATCTACGCCTATTTATGAGCCTAATGCTGGCAGGGCTTTCAACTCTCTATCTAAATCCACCGAAACAAGACGGATTTATTTAAATATGTATATATATATGTAGGTACAATGGATACATGAGCGGGTCTATAGAATCGCAACCATAAAAAAGAGCGATAAAGCCTTCCAGCTTGGAAAAGATTGGAGCACTTTTAGTGTCGATGAATTTTTAGCTTATCTACTCCGGGTCAAACCTTAAGGCTGTCATAAGTTTGTAAAAGAAAAATCTCAAAATTAACAAAAGTGTCTTGTAAGTATGTATGGATGTATGTATGTAACTAAGCTCTTTCTGACAATTAAATTGGATGTTATTGCGACCCTATTACTTGTCTCCAGGGCATTAAAGAGGCTGAGTTCAGAAGTCAGGCAGGTAGAGATCTCCGTAATTGAGAGCCTTAGAGCTTTCAACGTGGATAATATAGTTAAAAAGTAATGAAGAAAATAATGGAAGAGCAGTGGAGCGTCAGTGTCCTGCAAGCACAAGAATTGGAAGGGATTTCCTCTTGAAGAATAATTTCTATAAGACGTGCTCGTATAAGACAATGCTCCGTTTGCGAGTTGCTGCATCGTGGAAAAGGACACTTGTGATTGGATCATCATAGGGCAACTGATAAAGAGGACTCGACGGAATTATTTCCAGGGCAAAGATGTAGACAAACACTGTTCACCCAGCGTGAGAATCGATAGGGTACTAAGGCAATAAATTCGGTTGTCACCGGGTCTGTGTTTCTTGTAATTAACAAGTGCTGAGGGAGCACTACTTTAGGAGCTGAATTTACGAATTGTTCTCAAATGGTACCAATTTATAAAGTTTGAATGATAAATTTTATGGGTACGTTCGTTAACTGAACAAGTCCCATGGGACCTTGAGACTAGTGTAAATTTATTGCGACAACAAATTTTGGACAAATACTTTTGGGGTATTAAATAAGTTTCATTAAAGACTTTACTCATAAAGAGGGCTTTTAGGGTTGTCATAAAACATGCCTTAGTGGGATCGTAACTTTGTTAGTACATAGCAACATTTTCCTGTTTTGTAAAATTCAAACATATTTCGTCGACCTCAAGTACCTCTTGACTAACAAACTTTGGATTTCCTTAGTTATTTCTTTTTTGCCCTATATGGAGTTTGTGTCGTTCACCCTTAAATATTTTTTTCTCGAGGGTTGATCATTTATGTATACACCACTTCTCGATTTACGTCGAACTTTTTTATACGCAGTTTCGGAAAAATTCTAAAATATTCACAATAAAATCTTGGTAAACAGAATATTTTGGCCTTTAGCACTTACGACCGGATGGAGATATCTTAAATCGAGTGAAGTGTTATTTTATAACCAGATTAATTCCCCAGAAGATTTGACCATGATTTCATTTTCATTGCAATGAAAATGCCAACCTTAATGAGACACCAAGTACAATCTGAATTTAATAATAGGCACTTCCTTAACATCATTTACTTTTAGTAGCTGCCTTATTCTAACGACTAAATTGCGGTCTTCAATAGCGTAATTAGGTTTTTAATTGCGAAATGAATACCTCTATCTCTTTGATTTTTAAGCAGGCGTATAAAGCCAATTCAGTGGGTTTGTTATGAGGCTCTACAAACAGTTGACTATATCCGGGAATGGATAATTTTAGGAGTGATAAGGAAAAATTGGGAGGAAAGACCTTACGGTTTGGGTGGTGCAGGGATTGAATTCTGTGTTGATTTTTAAATTTTATGCAATAATAAATATGGATTTTGTGGTGCCCCCCCCCCTTCCATGTTGTATCTAATTGGACCTCTGTTGTATGTTTCTAGATTATACTACATCTGAGCAGCCTGTAAGGCATTTACTCTTGCGCGACGATTACACAAGTCAATAGAGCTGACGGACAATCCTGATTTTGTCTGTAAATTTTACTGACAAAAAACAATTGGCGTGTGTTCGATCAATTGACTAGTCAGTTCATAATAAAACATTGTCAAGCGCTGCACCCATTCCTCTTCTACATATATGCATATCTAACGATTTCTTCCTTAATCCGTCTTTCTTCTCTACAAAGTAAAGATTAAAATGTATATTAAACTCTTTTCAGTCATTTCCCACTCAAAAAAGGGAAGATTAGAAATATAAACACAAATTTCCACTAGTATCTACCTCTTATTTTCAATTTCCACCATCTTAAATTTACATTTGACAGTTTATTGACTAGTCTGTACTGACTGGCCAGAAATCTAGTCAGTATTGCCTGTTCAGAAATCTTGTCAGTACAGACTAGTCAGTAAGACATAGTAGTGAGTAGGGGCTTACACGAGCCTGGGTAAGTGTCAAACGCTATGAATGTGAGTTCTACTGGCTCATGTAATCCCTGGGTTATACAGGGGACAGACTTGCGGCTTCAAATTGAGATACTGATATTGTAATTATGTCATATTGCACACACTTGCGGTTTACGATACCGAGAATCAATTAGAGAACTTATATTTGATTTGTCATTTGACTTAAGACAGTTGTGCGCACGTTCTAAATGCGAGCAAATATTGTGAAATTAATTATCCATTTGGAAAATAAAAGCGAAATAGACGCTTCAACTTGACAAGTATCAAATATTTGATGTCAGAAAAAGTTGCAGCCAACACTGCAGTATAAAATTCGGTTCTAAATGGTTCGTATATTAAATTATTATGCTCTATAACTAGGGTCAGATTGCAATAAACTCTCTATACCGCGAATTTGTTTGTAATTTGAATATTGAGTTGCAATGTACTACATACAGATTGTCACCGATTGTTTAGAGACTTGTATCTCAGTATATAGAGACATACCTACGGTTTAGTGCAAACTGTAATATTGAAACAGCAAGTCTCTCTCCAGGATTATGTATACCAATGGAGCGGCTATTAGAGCTCTATCTCCTATATATGTTGATCGAGAGCAACTTTTACAACAGAACTCTCTACATAGAAAATAAAAGACGCCTGTAATGTTCTAAGTTAAAGTCAACTAAGGACTATATTTTATTTTATTTATATATAAATCTATACCTAATACAGATTTATACTTAGTCGATAATTGGGAAATAGGTTTACCTTGCTTTTCGCACATTGTTTTGATTAAGGTGCAATATCTGTGATATTGCAATCTTGCTTCAATGGTGCGGTTTTTGGTTCAAACTTAATTCGAAGTTTTGGTTTTGGCTTGGGTTTTGGCTTGGGTTTTGTTTTGGTTCGGCTTTAGTTGAGAAAGGTTTTAAATGAATGCGAACTAATTTTAATTGTAAATTCATATGAAAACAAAAATGTATGTATTTTTTCTTCTTTATGTAATTAATTACAACAAATTGTAATCTTAATAAAAACAAGCAATCATTGGATCGATTTTCATTATTTTTCTCTCTTGATCTTTCGATTCGGACACCACATAAATCTTGAAATATTAGTAACTAATTTTTTATAAAAATCTTTATTTGATAATATTTTTTATTTATTGAGAAAATAATTAATTTGTGAGCTTAATTATTACTCTTTAAATATTTTATTAATGTTAATGCTGCAAGATACTACACTTATGTTTGTGCCATTTTTAATGATCTTGTCAAGCATATACTTTCCCTTTATCTTTTTTTATAGTTTTTTTTTATTACATTAACGGTATGGTAACTATTAAGCCATTTGTGAAAAGATATATTATGATTAATGTGATTAGAAAGTTGGATTCGCTGTGAAAGATTTTTACCTTAAGCATAATGATGATGAGTGGTTCTCTGGACGTTTAACACTTAATGCACATACTCGTGCCTGTGACGGGCGCTGCGTACTGCCAATTTTGAATGGGCTCTTGTATGTCAGGGGCGATGTTATATCTCCTCAACAAACTTATAATGGGGCAAAACTAATTGCGTGCGCCACTGACCCCCCACACCTAAATTACACTAGCTACGCCACTGAAAATGTGTTTTTTTACGGACTACATTTTTATCAAAAAATAATATGATCATTGTTTGACCAGAAATTTAAAATTAATGTGTGCATCATATAACTTTTCACTTTTAGGGTTTTCGCAAGGCAAAATTCTCTAACAATATTATTGAAAACTCTTATATGTAACTAAATTAAAGTCAAAGTTAAAGTCTGCCAATTAACTAATTTTGTAAAAAATGTTGTACCTTAACGGGAGATTAACGATATACTCAGGTACCGGGCGAATATCACCATCTCACAATTTCTAATATTTCTTGAAACTTTTCTCCTTCGCCATTTTTTTCATTTTTTACTTCTATTTATTATTTTCTTTTTCAATTACTAATTTAAAAAAAAAACAATATTCAAACTGAAAAACTTAAATCAACTTTTCCCTTCAAAAAGGTTGTTCGGTTATTGAAATTGATTTCTGTCTACTCAAAATCGTGATATATAGACTTGCTACACTTTTTCAGAATGTACACTCTCGCAATTCTTCTTAATTCCTAACTAAAGTGAAAAGTTGCACAAATTATGTACTTCGGAAAAGAACGTAGACGATACTCTGATTGTAAAATGAATCATTATAAGATTTACTATGAAATAAAAATTCCAAAATGAAAACTAAAGACCAAGTGGAGAATGTATTAGGGATAAAAATGTAAATAGCGCTCCATAAAAATCTGCTCTCTTGTGCAAAAGGATTGAAATGTCTTTGCAATTTATCACTCTACAAAATTCCGGGACAATTCAACAAGATTAAGTATAACATTAAGAAATCTGAAAATGGGGTTAGTCCTCATATCCTGTGCCTTGAACGACAAGATTTTGTATGCAAATGCATCAAAGGAATGGCAAATAGCATATAACTTGAAATTAGATGAGGATTCTTGTACAGAGTGCCATGCCAAATTTAAAGCCATTCTTATAGCCATCAAGATTCAAAGATGAAATCACTGCAATGAATAGAAATATCTGAAGGAAAATCATTTCATTAGGATAATTGATTTATGTTGCGTGAAAGCACACTTTAAAGACATTGCATGGTTTAATAAGCGTAATGTAAAGTACTGTAAAGATCCAGAATCATTGATTGTAGGTTATAATACATACATAAGAGTGGTATTTATCCCATGAACAGCGATTATCATGGGCCTATTGTGATTAAGGCCGTTTTAGAGCTGATTTAATTTCGTAGTATCAATGACCTCCAGTATACTCTTAAAACAGCTTCACATATTTTCTGATTGTGTCGGGAAGTATTGCCTAAAAAATCTAAATCCTGATAGTTAGATATTTTTAGATTTTTTTTTAACGGGGCGAATGGCCATTGCACTGCAACCATCATTGGTTTATTGTGCACCGCTTGCATTACAGTTTGTCCAAAAAATCCACTCCTCCTAGGAGGAGCAGTATTTTTTTCGCTGAGATTTCTTCGAAATCTTTAAGAAATATTAGCCAAAAACCTGGAATCTATATTGTGCAATGGCCTGGCATTCATCACGTGCTCCGATGTTTCATCCTTTCGAAGCATAACCTGCACATATCAGTGGGTGAGATGCCAATTAGATGCATGTGTTTGTTAAGTTAACAGTGTCCGGTTAGGACTCCTGTAATGATTCTGAGTTGATTTCTAGATAACCCTAAAAAATCTGAGCTCTCCTTTGAGGAAGGTCTTTTAATAAATATTTTGGCTTGTCTGAATCCTGTCAGTGAAATCCATCTCTGATCCATTTGGTTCCGGATCCAGTTTTGCACAGTAAACTGCACGGTATTGTAGGAGATATCGCAAAAGGGTTCTGGTCGTATGTTTGGCATATATCCTCCTGTTTTGGCCAGTAAGTCTGCCTTTTCATTCTCATCAATTCCCGAGTGTCCTGGTACCCGCTGAAGATCTTGATAGTTAGTCCATGCTTTAAAATAGAACAGAAAGTGCTCGGCAGTTTTTTCTTTTCCTTCGTGTAATCTCTGCACATATTTCGTGCGTATATTTTCACCAATTTTCATTTTATGGCGCAATCAGCTATGTATCGAATGAATTCATATAGGCTTGATGCAGTACAGAGTGAAAGGGATAAAAGAACATTTCCTTACCGAAGTGCCAAATTTATGTACAAATTTCCAATACTTTTCCAAGATTGAGGAGAATTTTGCATTTTACTGAATTAATCTCTGGGGAATTGCATGTAGATGTATCGTGTTTCATGACCCTTAAAACCACCTAGATAAATTTTGAGGCACCGAAAATCTGTACATTAGTTCAGGTTGGTGCCTTCTCATCTCTTGGCCAACTTCTGTTTTACTTCTCCCCAGGGATCACGAAGGTATAAATTTCCCACCTTAGTAGATATTAAACAGATTCATTTCTATTTGTGGTAGTTTTCAATTTTTACTAAATTCCATTTCCATCGGAAACGGTACCGATGTTCCATGCACTTTCAAGGATTAGTTAGTGGATATCATCATAATTAGCTGTTCCTCGTCAATAGTCAGTAATCTACCATACTGTCTGTCGATAGAATACTTTGCACATACTGGTGTTGTAACCGAAAATCGCATTTTACTCTTCTTCTGCAATTTCCAACAATTCGTCTTAATCTTTAATCTCCTACGTGAGCCACTCATTTAGCTTCTGGAGTTTCTTAAGTCCTCGATTGTTTGCTACCTTTCGTATTATATGAGATGTGCTACGTAGCAAATGTAGTCTTTGTTTAGCAGTCGATATAATGTCACCTTTTCTTATACTTCAGTTTCTTGATAGTTGTGTACTTTGGAAGGTGTACTTGATTAAAATTTTAACGGAGCTTTAAAAATTGTTAACAGATTCTCTTCGCGCATTCTATACCACAATCATTCCTTAATCGTATCCCGTCGGCAGTTATATTTAAGTTCACTATTCTTATGCGGAAAGCAAGGATAATTGAGTCAATTCATTTTCGGGGGTGGATTAACGTTTCTTGGCGATATGAATTTTAAAGTGGAGACCACTAGTGCTTAGCTCAACCCGAGCAATAGAATACCCAACTTAAAGATTTAGTTACTAAAAATACCACCAAATATTATTCCTATAATCTACCATCCACAGCAACTCCAGCAAGGAGCAATAATACGACCAATTAGGAGCGTGATTTTGAGACACACCTTATAAAGCTCATAAAGCATTATTTAATGTGAACCTTTCTTCCATCATTGTGGATCATACCACAATATTCTCAGTTAGGGCAGTTAACAACAACTATGCTATGTTACGCCTATTATATGCCTTCATTAGTCTCACTTATCCAGTTTTATTCACAAAATCAATCATGGATCTGTTTTATTGAACCCTCATATCCCATTCACCTCTTAAATAGAAGCTGAGCACTATACCTATACATATTCCACATACTTATGTATATATGTATTGCTTCTATATTTTCAAGATGTAAACATCTAAAAATATCTCCAGGGACTTTACAACATTCAATTCAGTTTTCCCAATGATGGTTCTGAATTCTTTAAATATTATTCCATTTGAAATGTCCCTACAAGCGTTTACATTTTCATACCACAAAGGTTGGCATGCTGTAAACTTAAAGCACCGACAAATATTTCAGTTCTACCAAATACCATTCAAAAATTCCACTAAAACTAAAGTAACATAGCAAAAAAAGCACCCGCAGTACTTTTACGGAAAGCCCACATCACCGTCGTCCTCATGTTGTTTTTCGTCTGCCATGGAAAGCCCAGAGGCTCTTAATATTTTTGTTTTGTACGCTGGTCTAATCTAGTCCTTCGTTTCGTAATTAATTTTTCTGCCAGAAAATACTTGAAAAACTGCAGAGCTAGAGATTTTTATTTCACGCAAAATTCTAGTAAATAACGCTGCCACAAAGGCACCAAAGAACAAAGCCCAGCTACGTGGCAGGCATCCAGATGGAAACCAAACTTACACAACCTGCACATTTAATAAAAATAGGAGCTAGCAATGTACCCTCACACCGGCCCCTAATCATATTTCCGCAGCTTTACACGCCCTAGAAACGCCACATGGTATTTACTCCGTGCGGTGAATTCAAAAAGTTCCATCATCGATTCCCCCCAATCCGGACTCTGGTCGTGGTGGAGATTGTTTTCGTTTTACGAATTATGGGACCCGCTGTGAAAATTCTCCCCGCATCGATCGAATCTTTCGCTATTATTCCAGGTCATTACTGCGAGCGGTCTTTAATGAAAAGCGATAACTTCCCTGAAGACTCAAAATTAAGGCAAGGGAACAACTCCAATACTGTGATGCTTACAAGGAACATTGTGCTACGCTGAAAAAGCATTAAGTCGATATTAAACAAAGGCTTACCGTAGCCTCGGCTATGGGATAAAGGGCTCCAGGTCCAATAGAAAAGAAAAGCGTGCTCCTTTTAAAGTTCCACTTCTGGCTTAGTGCATTAGTTTCCTTAAAGTATTTAGACGTCAATCAAATTAGAGCCAGGTACGTACTTCATTGTCGTCGTCAGTTCACCTCCAATTAAATCCTTCAGACAATGGATGTCTTCATCGGTTGCTCTCTTCAAGGACTTAGCACTGTGTATCAGTTTTTCCATAATTTATTCTGCTAAATTTCTTCCTTTTTAATGGGCTCCCGGTCCAACGAGTGAAATGTAATTTGAAGGGAGAACTTTTCCAGTATCGTTAGTCAAAGCAAATTAATTTGTGCTGACAGATGAATTGACTTCTCCGACTTAATTTTGTCGTCGTGCCAAGTTGCTTTATCTGCCCGAGTAATGGCCGGGCGAGGAATGTTTTGCCAAAAGACAAACTTTATTGAAAGAATTTTATAATGTCTGCTGCCGTACTAACTAAATATTGCAAGAAAATTACAGCAGCTCTTCTATTTTGGCACGATTTCATTTTTCATTATTGCGGCCAATGATTTATACTTGCGAAAAGCGACAGAATTTACGATCATTTGTTTGCCCCGCAGTTTTTACTTGCATCCCAACGGCCCGGCGCACGACGTCATTTCATAAATAATTACAAAATATGCAATTAGTGCAATCTGTTTCAATTTAAGACCTCGTTTGAGTTTAAGGGTGGGCATCAAACGATAGTTTTCTTGTATTTCCTCTATTTTTTTTCATATAAATCCTTAATACTGTGATTTTTTAAATGCATTAGTACAGGGAGTTTAGGATTCATCCTCCTGGCAATGTATGTATGTATATGTAAGTAGGGCGATTTAATGATGATAAATGATGATTTGCACAACCAAGCTAACTGTGCCTTCCTAATTACTACTTCAATCTAAATGGAAAACTGATTCTGACCATGTACTAATGACAATTGGCGTGGCTACTCTTAACTTAATTGGTGAGAGATAAGTTTTCTTTGTGCGGTAACCTAAAAACTTATATAAAAACAGAAAGTGATTTTTACTCTGTGCCCTTTCAGGCACTGAAAGTTATGTTTACGAATGTAAAGTTAATTTTCCAGAATTTCTCTAATTATTTAGTAACGTTTGTTTTTGGTATTTATTTGGTTGTGGTTTGATTTGAATGATATCAGCTATGATTTAGTAGTTTTTCGCATTTGTGCTTCTTTGTTTAACAGTTCGTTAGTATAAAGTTCGCAGTATAAAGTTGACCAAGAACGACCTCCTATGCCCAAGTGTCAACTTTTGAAAAACTAATGTTGGTCATGATAATGACGGATATGAGATATTTTGGTATTCAATTCAATTTCAATTAAATTCAAATCATTTAATGGTTAAAAAAATCTAAGGTATTACAATCTTTTGATGATACAAACTTAGTTGGTACGTTTTAAAGGCAAATACTGAATTTATAATAATCTTAAACTAAAAAAAAAAACAACCAATGCTGCAAAGCATAATGAAAAAATAAAAAAAAATCAGCAAGGCAAGAATAGAAAATTAAAATAAGCAATAGCAAGAACTAGTAGCAGTGCTGGAAGGGAAAGAGCATACAAAACCGGAAGACAAAAGTGATGGAAGAGAAAAGTGATAATAATAATACAAACAAAAGTAAAAGTACAGTATATAGTTGTTTCGGAGCGTAAGCACAATGTCAGTCTGCATGACCATCACCCGAAGCCAGATCACTAGCCAACATTACTCTAAATGAATTGATCGAGCTCGTGCGCTGCAATGCCGCCGGAAGATTGTTCCAAAGACGAGAAACGTGAGACCGTTCCAAAATTCGATATTGTTAACTAGGAGCCCACAGCCTTAAGTGATGTCTGAAAATAGATAGCTGTGACGCCTAGTGTAGATAATCTTATGAAGAAAAAACAAGATTATTAATGTCATATAAGCATCTAGAGACATACCCAACAGAGAATTTCGGAAGAGAGA
Source organism: Dioctria linearis (assembly GCA_963930735.1). Lineage (NCBI taxonomy): Eukaryota > Metazoa > Arthropoda > Insecta > Diptera > Asilidae > Dioctria > Dioctria linearis. Next base: position 209,786,870 of record OZ005743.1, on the reverse strand, counting down.
AATGTGATCATATCTCCTCAATCCAAGAATAAAACGGTTGCAGTAATTGAAAGTGACATCCAGCTTTCTCCTACAGATCGAATCCAAGTGTGAAAAAACAATGCTTCCACTTGTGGAATAATGCAAGAGAAGAGTCTTCGCCAGCATGGAGCGAAGAGCAAGAGAGAGAATCCTCGCAGCCAACCACAAACCTTCGAAGTATTCCATAAATTTGACCTAATGTATTTTTCTGCGACCACATGAAAAATAGTTGAGGATAATTCCTAAATTTCGTACACAGGTAACGTAAGGTAAAGTTGTGCCATTCAGAGTTACAGTTGGAAACTGTGAGACATCAAGCTTCTCGCGATTTAAAGTCATTTTAGTTGATTTATTGGAATTTAAAAGTAAGTCATGCCTCTTTGACCACTCAGAGAATCCCATCAAGTCTGAGTATTTTCTCTCGACAAAATCCTGGTCAACCGGACTAGCCAAATATATCTGAGCGTCATCCACATACAAGTTTATATTTGAGTCTTCTATTATATTGGGCAGATCATTCACAAGAAAGGGTCCAAAATTAAACCTTGAGTTACCTCACAAGTGAGAGGCAAGCTTATCGAAAGCAAATCATGAACGAATAAAGCTTCTGATGAGTGCTATCGAAGATGAGTAAAATCTGAACTTCTCTAAAAAGACGGTAAGGAGCTTGGAACGGTTGACGCTGTGGAAGGCTTTAAAAATCCAGGAGTGTTAGGAATATCAGGTGATTCTTATCGAGAGCTCTACGATTTTCGGAAGTTACTTTTAATAAAGCAACATTACAGTTGTGTCCAGCACTGAATCCTGACTGCCACGAGGTGAGTAATTGATTTGATTCCAAGTAAACTAAGATCTGTTTGTACATGAGCTTCTAAACCGCCTTAGATAAAAAAATACAGAATACTGAAAGGTCGAAAATCACTTGGGCCATTAGGAGATGTGACTTTAGCAAGGGGCAGTAAAATCGCGCTTTTCAAAATTTAAGGAAACCGCAAGGAAGGTATTCGGAATACCTCGTTTAACCCCCAGAATATACAAACCGCAAATGCGAGCTGGACCTATTAGTAGTCGATAATACTTAGTAGTCGCATTTATAACAGCTTCACATTCGCATAAAATTGTCTGCATTCCTTCAAAGTCTAAAGAAGTTTTGCTCAACACTCTACGCAACAGCTGCTTTAACATTCCTATTAATCGCTCCCACCAACCTCACCTCCAGGCGGCTGTATGTGGATTACACTTCCATCGAATCTGTTTCATTGAGCTGTATTGATTTATATGACTCCAGTTGAGACGTTCTAGAGCGTTTGCTGCACCAACAAAATTCGTACCATTATCCGTATAGATGATACCAGGCCGGCCCCTTAAGACACTGAATGAATCGGTCAGTGGACAATGAAGAAATTAGCTCTAAATGGACTGCTTGATATACAGCGCATGTAAATAAACAAATCCATGATTTCTCATACTTTTACCATTTACGTTTATATATATATAGGTCCTGCTAAATCGATTCCAATAATCTCAAATACTTTTGCATCACGTACCCGATCAGTGGGCAAGGGTGCGGACTGCACTTGTATCCCCTTCGACTTATATCGCTTGCATATTACACAACGATTTAAAACAGATCTTACACTACGTCGACCACCAAAAATCCAAAATCGTTTTCGTAAAATTGTCATCATAGTTTGATTTCCCGCGTGGGATGAATTACAACCCAAGAAACCATTTTTTATATAGTAGTAACCGTAAGGTTTCCATTACCAAATTATATAACTTGAGTTATATAGACTGGTACTCGAAACGTCTTTGTAACCACTATAAACCCATTATAGAGCTTAAATGGAGGATTATATAAAGGTTACCGTGATTTGATTTAGGTAACGTTATATAACTAAAAGTTTTATAAAATGAGTAACCAAAATATTCTGGTTACCTTAATAGAACTTCTTATATAACCCTTATATAACCCAAGGTGCTCTCGATTAATTTATTTTGGTTATAGCAGTGGTTGCGGTAATGTTTCTGTTACCTTTATAAACTTTGTTTATAATGGTGATGGTAACGTTTCCACAACGCTTGGAATTGTCAGACTGATTACTTTCAGTGATTGAAATGTTAGGGAAATTATTTTTCGTTACCTTTATAAAACAATAATATGCAAATATTTACGAAACCTATCTTGATATAGAATTTCGATTTTTTTTTGTGTTGTATTTTTTATAATGTAAGGGTTTAAAATTTTTACATTTTAGAAGTATAATTTTTCGGCATGTATGTGGTGAAATTCAGCTGCAATTGAAATTTTACTGTGAATATCATCATAGATACTTCCAAAAAATACAGACCGCTCCAAAAATAAGCAATATTTTATAATTTTAATTAAATATCACAAAATTTAAGATTTTCACTTATGTGACATTAATTCAGAAAAATTACATAACATACTGTAGAAATGTTAGGTACCTAAAAAAATGTATTTTCTTCATATAAAAATAAAACGGAAGCCATATATCTGCAATTTAAAAAATTGGCTTATCCGACATTTTCTTTTTTATCTGCAATGGACAGATGAAAAAATGGCGGCTTGTACTTAAATGAATAAATTACCATTATAAAACTTCAAGTAGTTTTATATAAACTGAATGACCCTTATAAAACTTCTAGAAATATTATATAAACTGAAGGCACTACCATGCTTCGAAAATGGTCCTTTATACCGTAGTTACTAAAGGGCCACCAACAGTTTTATGAAATTTTATAGTGGGTATATGTATTAACGAAAGTTCCGAATTTTTTTAAAGTAACCTTAATTACTGAATGTTGTCGAGTTATATAAGGGTAACCACGGATACTGCTATAAACACTTATTACCAATAAGTTATATAACATGGTGATGAAAACAGTTGATGGAAAAATTTTCATCACCAACTTAGAAAACCTTAAGTAACTTACTTCCACGATAACCATTAGTGACCCTAAAAACTCTAATATAACTACGTCACCAATTGGTAATATTATAAAACTCTTATATAACCACTGAAATTCTTATATAACCGAGTAACCATTATATACCCCTAATAAAATTACCCATTACCTTCAGTCACCAAAAATTGGAAAAATTGTTACTTGGGAAATGTATGTCTAGAATTAATAGCTCGACCACTGGATGATTTTGATTTGGTAGCACAATTGGATAGCAAAAATCTTCGTCCATATAAGGATCTAAGCTCGATAATTTATTATCTTGAGTCGTCGAAAAACATTCCTTTTGTATTAAATGAAATAATCTCCTTTCCGCTTCTATAATTTCTTCTGTTGTTAATTCGCCACAAAGTCTAAATTTTCTCGAAGACAAAGAATTAGACGTATGATCTGAGTGTACTTAGAAAAATAACGATAATACCAGTTTACTTCTTCATATGCAGAAGCTGCTGTTAAAGACCTTTTCTTTTCTTTATTTATTTTGCTATCATCAAATAACACAGTGGATGCAGGCCAACAATCTTCCGGGTCTTTCAACCAGCAAGGTCCCACCATTTAGATTCTAACAATTTTTTAGCATTGCACCCTCTTGATGGAAGATCTGCAGGATTTTGAACATTAGGCACGTATCGCCATTGCTTATCAAATGATAGTTCTAGTACCTCCTTTACTCTATTTCTCACAAAGACATCCCAATGTTCTTCACGACTTATCCATGCCAAAACTGTAGTTGAATCACTCCAAAATATGACTCCTTCCAAAGGTAAATTTAAGTCTTTGATCTCATCAGCATATAATCTAGCTCCAATATTTACAGCTACAGTTCTTACAAATACAGCTGCTGAATATGCTATTTTACTAGCATCAACAAATATATGTAGTGAATATCCACATGGTTCTTTCGTATCCACCAGCCAGCCACCTTGGAAATTTTATCTGCTGTACGTAGATTAATTCTCGTTGCCATTTCAGAAATTGTGTTTTAGTGTTTTCGTCTACTTCTTGATCCCAATTAAATTTTAGAGACCAAATTTGCTTTAGTAGTTGCTTTGGCAACAGTATCACAGGACAAATAATACTCGATGAGCAGCGGATAATATAATTCTTTTAGTTATAAAAACGGATGAAACACAGGAAAAGTCCCAACTTTCTAGATTCACCTCTCACGTATCGCCTGTTTATTTCAAAGTAGTCCCAGTACATTTGTATAGTCACTTTTACCTCTGGACCAGCATATTCCCAGCCTCTTAAGTCGAATTTGCACTCTGCCATTATAGCAGTTGCTTCACTAATGAATTTTTTTAATTCTAGTTCGTATTTCGCACTCGTTACACAATTATCGACATAAAAACTGTTCATGAATTTTTCTACTAGAGCTGAATCATACTCTTTAGTATTTTCTGCACAATCTTTTAGAATGTTTTTCAAATGATACTAGATAACTGACCCGGGAAGGAACGGACTGCATAAAACACCAAAAACTACACATCTGTCTCTGTATATTTTCATAGAACTTTGTTGATCCTTCCACAGAAATCGTAAAAAGTTTCTATAGCGGCGAAGCAAGCCAATTTGAAGAAAAGCCTTCTTAATGTCAGCAATAACACCAATTTGTTCTAATCGAAACCGAATTAAAATCGATGCTGTTAAGTCTATTAAATTTGCCCCCTTCTCTACACAATTGTTAAGACTTGGAAATATTTTCTCTTTTGCGGATGCATCAAAGACAGGACGTATTTTTGTTGTGCTATTTTGTTTTATAACTTTTTCTATAATCCCTTCTTGAACCCTTTCCTCTCAAAACTGCATTACATTCATCATAAAAACCATCAAATTTTAGTTTCCATATATTAGATTCTAACCTGTTTATATTACTAGCTAAAGATGGATGATCTTCACACCATGGAAGATGAACTAGATATCTCCCATCATCATCAACCGTTACTGTTCTTTGAAAATGGTTTTCAGCTGCTATCTGTAGTTTTTGTTTTCTCTTCTTATCTGATGGATCAGTAATACCCAAAACATCTAAAGCCCACAGGTCAGATATGTCAGCTTCTTTCAACAACATGGTGGTGACCGTCATAACTACACTATCTGATTTTGATGTCTGCAGAACCGATCCCATTACTGTCCATCCCAATTGGGTTTCTATTGCTACTAAACCACACGAAAATTGATGATGTCTGCCTGTAAGCAGTTTACTCGCCATGTCTGCACCGATTAAAATTTCTACGGGTCTATCTGCGAAGTCAATCAACTGAATATTATACTGATGCAGTTCTGTTGTCCAAGCAACAGGCGTAATTTGATTAATTCTATCACAAATGATTGGATGATCTCCCAACAAACATTTGGAGGCCAGCAGGTTTGCCAATTAACCGACTTTCGACCGAAAGCTCAAAACTGGCGCCGGTTCAACGACTAACTGTTCACAATCTTCCACTTGCAAACCAACAAAAGGTAGTCGGTATCGACGCCACTTTGTGTATTTATAGACGTCGCTATTCGAAGTTAATGACGATAATTCAACGTCTTATTGTCAACAACGACACCACCAAAATGTGGTCTGAAGCGACGCCATTTTCTGCACATATTAAACGTCGCTATTGGACATAAATGACGCCAGCATAACGTCTAGTTTTCGAAAATTTAATGCTTTAGCACCAAAATTTGGTAATTACCGACGACATTTTGATGTCTGTAGTTAAAGTAAACAATGATATTATGTCGTCTTTTATACGCATTTTTAACCCAGAATCGTATCAGCTATTGAAGTCAAACTAAAATAAAATGACGTATGAATTCTCGTCTAAAAAACGTCATATCATCGTTTATTACTTAAACCTCAATCAAATAAAATAAGAACTTTCTAAGGAATTTTGAAGCAAAAGTGGCAGAAGTATGATTAGCTAATCTTATTCAAAATATTAGCTAACCATTTTGGTGCACACTGTACAAAGTTTTGAAATTATACTTGCGCAAAGCAGAAGTGAATATGTCAGTTTTTATCTACCAAGGTTAGGATTATATTGTGCCAAAGCGTGGAAAGCAGTAATCTGCTAAAAATTAAAATAAAAAGAAATATTAACTACATTTAATAGAATACAACATTAATATTCAAAAGGCAATAAAAAATTTATTCATTTTTCAAACTAAACAAACTGTCCATCTTATAAAACTATTTATCTTGTTACGATTGAAGTGGGTTATTATGTAAATGTGCACAGCTTTGTATTATAAACATGTTTGCTTCAAAGATACTACATTTTAAAAATATATTGTATTAGTTTACAGTATTGTTCTTTTTCATTAACCGTTCTTGGGAATGTTTTAACGAATTTTTTATGTTGTTAATAATTTCGGTTTGTTTGGCTTCCGGATTATTTTTAATTATAGATTCATATATAGAATCCAAGACATGAACGAATTCGAAAAATTGCAACTTATTCCTTATGCCGATCCATGAAATTGAGCTAAAGTTTCGACGGTTGGAAGAATTTTGAGGCATTTTCTCAATGACGAACCAACACCTTTCCCTCCGATTTGCCGAAATCTTTCAATCTAAAAATATCATAAAACATAATATGCATCAGTTTTCTAAAGTTCATTTAAATATCATTTACCAGTTGCTGTTGTTATTGTCGTACAAAATTTGAAGATAATTCTCTTTCAAAATCAGTTAACTCTTCAGGTGTCGTAAATGGCATTTTGGATAATAGATAAAAGGACGACTTGTCGTTGGTACTGCAAAACCCTCGTTTCAAATATTTTATTTTAGTAAAGAGCCCTTGGACTCCTTCATTTAAGAGAGGGAGACCTTAGAATTAGAATTAGAATCATCATTTATTTATTTTTGTACACAAGATATTATATCTTATATATTAGTACATTAACAAAAGAAGGAAAAAGTAAGTATTGAGGCGTAAAAAAAGAGCATCTACATATATACTAAATCAACTACTATATCATGTGCTTCAAACTAAAATCAAACAATTAATAAACAAAAAACAAAGAAATGAGATACCAAGCACATAAAGATAAAAAAATAAAGTTAACAAATCAACATTACTAGTTTACATGCTAAAAGAATTAAAAATAAATAAACAGAAATACTCTAGAGGACTCAAACTTAAATAAAATACATTTAGACGAGCAAAAAATGAAGAAGGAGAAGGTAAACAAGTAAAAAATATAAACAATAAACAATAAGAATGCAAAAAAACAAAGAATAATAAGAAAGTTTACATTACAAGAAGGCAAAACTATAAAAATTTTACAAAGTTATATAAAAAAAAAAAAACTAAAATGCCCAGTTCATTGCTGAATCGAAGAAGCCGTGGTGAACATAATTACTTAGTACCTAGTAAAGCTGAAACCGAATGACAATACCAAATTGATTAAGCACCAGAGAAAAGTGATTTTAAAAGTGATTTGAACTTATCGAGGGAACCGGCACCTTGAAAGGCTACAGGTAGCTCATTCCATGAGCGTGCAGCCTGAACGAAATAAGAGCGCTCCAGAATGGAACGATGAAAACGAGGAATGAGAAGATTGTGGTTTCGAGAGGTATGTAAGAATTGCAATTGATCATACAGATAACGTGGAGTCCTAGAGTGAATCAGAATGTACAAAGAGACCAGCATCCTCATCTCACGATGGTCATCTAGAGAGAATCCCAGCAGATGGTATCTCAAGCGTTGGACGTGATCAAAGCGCCTTAGTCCGAAAATAAAGCGAATGCAGTCGTTAAAAGCGACGTTAAGCCTGTGAGCGCATGAGCTATCGAGCTTTGGAAAAATTAAGCTACCAAAATTAAAATGGGGAAGAAGAAGTGCTTTAACTAGTCTCGAACGTATATCTGTCGATAAAATATCAGCTGATAACCAGAGCTGACGAAGGCCTTCATATATTTTCTTTAAGATTAATGTGATGTGGTCACAACAGCTCAAAGTAGAGTTGATTACTACTCCCAGATTCTTGACGCGGTGCACTCTAGAGAGGATAGAACCATTTAGCTTCACCCCTGGAAAGTCATTGATGTTGAAGTTAGTATTGTTTTGAAGGACTATGTATTGAGACTTGGCAGGATTCAGCATGAGTTGATTTCTCATAGACCAATGGTATATTCTATTAAGATCATCATTTATGCGTGCCAAGCAATCCTCCGTCAGCCCAATTGGTCTACTGAAATAAAGCTGCACATCGTCAGCATACAGGTGAATTTTCACGTCTTCAATAATATTAGGAAGGTCATTTATAAAAGTACTGAACAATAGAGGTCCCAATATAGAACCTTGTGGAACTCCACACCGGATGGATAGAAGGTTAGATATAACATTATTCGCTTTCACTTGCTGACATCTGTCCGATAAAAAACTACATATCAATTCGGTGGCTGAAGACGAAAAACCAAAGTGAGCAGATAACTTAGACAGCAGGATGTCATGATTTACACTGTCAAATGCTTTTGAAAAGTCGAGCAATACCAGGACGCCTACATGATTATTATCAAGAGCTACACGGAGATCGTTAGTAATCTTTAGCAGGGCAGTTTCACAGCTATGCTGGGAGCGAAAGCCGGACTGCCATTCCGTGAGTAGCTTGTTTGCCTCCAAATGTTCGAGCATTTGCGCATGTATTAGCCTTTCCAGAACTTTGGAAAGGAAACAAAGTATACTAATGGGGCGAAAATCACTCAGCTCTTTAGGACACGACTTCTTGGGAAGTGCGAGAACAGTGGCTACCTTCCAGGCAAGCGGAAATATAGAACAAGTGAGACATGAATTCAGAATATATACCAGATGACTAATAATCATAGGCAAAATTAGTTTGACAAAACGAGGGTGTATTTCATCTGGGCCTACCGAATCAGATCTTATAGAGAAAACAGCTTTAATTACCTCGTCAATATCCACACACCTGAAAGAGAAGCTAGATCCACGAAAATTAACTAAGTGATCACGATCATCTGACAAAGCCTGGACGATTCCCTGTGTGGAGGTGAAAAAATTATTTAAATCATTGGGGCAAAAATCGCAAGTAGGACCGCTATCCTTATTGCGACTGACACCAGCTCTCCTCAGATTGTTCCAAAGCAACTTAGGTGGCAACTCAGGGTTCAGTTTATTTTTATAAAACTGACGCTTTGCCCTGCGTATGGCTGCGATGGCACGATTGCGTGCAGATCTATACAAGCTCTTGGTATTGTCAGTTCTTACTTGTCTGTGGAGATGATAGAAATGCTCTCGCTCAGATATTAGAGAAGATATTTCAGCAGAGAACCAAGGGCATCCGGAAGTTTGTGTCCTTTTAGTTATTAGAGGAACATGTCGGTCATGCAAGTGCTTGATTAAAGCACTAAAAGCTTCTACTTGATGGTCGATAGAAGGACTCAAATAAATGTCACCCCAGTTCAAGAGACTGCATTCGTCTCCAAGCTCTTCCAAGCTTATGCCATCGTAGTTTCGAAATGATACCACTTGAGGCTGTGAAGGGTGCAGAGGTAGATCATAGCACATAAATAGGATGTCGTGATCAAGAAAGCTTGGTGGACTAAGCTGGTTATGAAAAGCGACACGTTCCCCATCAGAAGTGAGAAACAAATCAAGTAATGAAGGGTTCGCCGCATTCATAAAAGTTGGAATTGTGTTAATGACTTCTAGCTGTGATGATTGGATCACGGATAGAAAATTTCTAGCACGCGAATCACTTCTAAGAATGTCAACATTGAAATCGCCTCCCACGATCACATGGCTGTAAATTTGAGTAGCCCGAGAAATTTCTTCCTCGAACTCCTTGATGGTTTCGGCGTTGTAAATATCAGGAGGACAATACACCGCAGCCAAAACACCTTTCGCCATACCCGTGCAGACTTCTACTAGCATGAATTCACAACCTGGTGTCGTTGAAGAGCTTATAGTTTTGGCCCTATAGCAGTCTTTGATATAAATAGCTACTCCATCTCCCACTCTGTTTTTGCGGTCATTTCGAAATAATTTGTAACCATTCAAAGAAACAAGAGATGATGGTATGTGTTCCTGCAACCATGTCTCACTGACCAAAACAGCATGTACCTCTGATCCTGAAAAAATTTGCCTAAGCTCGTCCACCTTTGATCTAATACTTCTAGCATTGAGTAAACAAACATTGAAGCCCACCGCTTGACCACAAAAAATATTCAGTAACGCTCTCACTCCGTTCAGATCACTGAAATTATTCATAAGTACAATAGCACCAGTGCCGGAACCAACTGACAAGGCCAAAAAGTTTCGCTAAGAGAATGTATATATCCCTCTTAGTGCTTTCATCATTCAGAATGTCATTCGAGAAGAGAAAATCAATTCCACAAACCGACTTCCCCACGGCAAATACGACACGACAATAACAGGCATATACAATATATAAAGAGCACCAGAAAATAGATACTGCTACAATGACATTAACAAAAAAATAATAATTTCTATAAAATAAAAAATAAACAACCAAACTTATGACTATTGAGATATTGATAAACCCTAATGATAACATCATTATCCATTTATCTAGCGTCGGCCACAGCAGATGATGAATCAGCTAAACATAGTTGGTTTAAGTCCATGACTCTTTGTGGTTTATCATTCTCTTTAATTCTAATAAAAACGATTCCATTTTGAGTGAACACAGAATGTAGTGATCCGCTTCTGCGCAACAGAAGTGCTTTCCGCAATACAGTCTGGTTTTTAGGCGTTAAACTCTCATTAACAAAAACTGAGCCGTCCGATGAAAAGCCCTCAAGTTGACTGAGCTTCATTCCTCCGTGTTTTTTAAATGAAGTGATAAAAGCACGCTGCTCGCCAATGCACGAGAACTTTACCAGAATTGGAGGTTTTGGTATACGATTCAACTTAAGATTTGCAGGTTTCGAGGTCGGACGAAAAGCTTGATCGTAGTGCGAAAGATTATGACCAATTTTGGCTGAGATGCATTGCACTAATTTTATGGGATTTTCACCGGCTTTAATAGGAATTCTATTTAAAGTAACATCGGATAAGCGCTGAGTACGAAGGAGATCCTCATTATTGTGTAAGAGTGAGGTGTATCGTGCCTCAAGCTCAGAAAATTGAGTTTCGAGCGTACTCAGTCGCGATGAAATCGGATTGACAACATCGCTGATCATAGTCGATATCTTCTCCTCTAAAAGCTGAAAACGCTCATTCAGCCTTGTTTCGAAATCGGTGAGCATGCATTTAAGAGCGTCAGTCTGTGGGCATGCGCAGGCACCAGGAATCAAGTTAGATGCAGCACTACGTGTTAAAACTGAGGCGGAACTCACCGAATCCGAACGCTGTTTCTCTTTACAAGATGTCTTCGCAGAGTTGAGCTGTTTCTCTTGTTTTCCCGCCATTTTCTGAGATGGATACCGAACTACAAGCAATGACGAGGAAATAATTCCTATTTTATTTAAATCCGCACAAGATCAACAATCGAAAATATGAATAAACCCCGGATAATTTACTTTTAGCGAGAACCACTAATATACACGGCAAAAATACTGGTGTTTACCAGAGCGCTGTAAAACACGTCTACTCACTATGACTCATATTACTTAAGACTACCCAGCATATTTTTTAATACTGGTTAAGCTGTACAAATAATGAACGGTGGAAGAAGTCTGTTATTTATTTTATTTCTTATCAGCCCTAAAATTGGCCAAAATTGACTTCCAGAACTTTTGCTTATCAGGAGGCCATCTATATTAATATCAATATACAAATTACTAAAAGTTAACAATTTTTTCAAAAGATATCTTATTCGTCTTTCAACTTATATATGGCAATATTTTCCGGGACTGTATTCAAGAAAAGTGAAGCTAACAGGGGTGTGCAAAAATGTTCTAGAATCTTTCGGTAAAAAATTGAGTTCAGATCTTCTCTCAAAATTTATAATAAATTATTCATGGCAGATTGAGTTATTTTGTTGTTCACACTTCATGCTGTCAAATTATGAGTAAAAGTAGGTTCGCTACCTCTAACGGCTACTTCGTCATTAGCACGAGCATCTTTGTTGTAAAAGTCACATAAATCGAAATTATTACTTTCATCAATAGCACAGTCTTTCTTACTACTGGATTCAAAACATTCAGAAATATTACCAGATCCTACTTCTTCTTTTTTCCTACTTTCTTTAACAAAATCTTCATTGTTAACTTGATTTAAGTTATTCTTAATTTTCAATTTCAGATACTTCCTATTTAATAAACTTAAATTTCTATAATTCTTTGATATATTTGACATTTTGACGAATAAGTGGCTTCTAAGTAGCATCAGAAATTAAATAACCAAAACACAATACAAATCGTTCTACCTCAGCAAGACAAAAATTTAATCAAATATAATTTTTAAATTTAGAAATTTGGTATAACCATACACTTTTATTGAAACAATCGTATACTAAAATACAAAAAATATGGGAGATCTATAATTTAAAAAATATCTCTATGCAGTAGCCGTAAAATTTCCGGAAAAATACGACAAACAGACGAATACAACCAGAGTCGTAAAAGAGTTCTAAGAATGACGATTTTCAGATGGAGTATACGACTATGAATGAATGCCATCCAGATAAGTGACTAATACAAGCTCAAATTTGATGAAATGATCCTAGGTGACCTAAAGTAGTCGTAAAATTCATTAAAATGTTGGCAAAAATACGAAATACCACAGTCGTTAAAAAGTTCTAAGAATGACATTTTTCACATTTTCAAACTGGAATTACTTCTGCTTCCTTATTTTCTTATAAACTCTTTATTTAATGTACTTATACTTAACAAAATACTTGATATTGTAAGGAATTTGCAATTAAATTTGCCCAATCAAACCAATATCAATTACTTAAGAACTAACAATTTACCAGATCAGTAAAGAAACTTGTTTTCCACGCTCTATTTTTCACAGTTGTTTAAATTAAGGAAAATATTTACGTTGAGGTACCTGATAGTTCCCAAAAATTTAATAAAAATATAAGCTGAAAAAACGTCGTACTTCCATTACACTTGTTCATAACTAACTGTGATCAAATAAGATTTCTCATGAACGCAAATGAACATTTTTGTATTTTTGTTTTTTTTTCAAAATGGCGTATACGACTATGAATGGCATCTAAGTTAAGTGACTAATATAATCTCAAATTTGATGAAATGTTCCTAGGAGACCTAAACTATAGAATTCACTAAAATGTCGGCAAAAAGACGAAATACCGACGAACACAACCAGAGTCGTAAAAAAATTCTGAGAATGACGCTTTTCAAATGGCGTGTACGACTATGAATGAAAGCTATCCAAGTTAAGTGACTAATTCAAGCTCAAGTTTTATCAAGTGTACCTAGGCCTATAGTAGTCGTAGAATTTTTTTAAATGTCGGCAAAAGGACGACAATGCGACGTTAGCAGCCAGAGTCGTAAAAACTCTCTAAAAATGACGTTTATCAGTTTTTGAAACTAGAGTTACTCAGGTACATGTATGACGTCCAAGTGGAATTGGCTCATGTAAGACTTAAAATTGACTATATTTAGCTACAGTAGGCTTGAAATAATTTAACAGCACATGAAAAAGACGAAAAGGAGACGTACTCAGTCAGAGTCATAAAGACGTCTTATAGTCGACGTCTAATTGATGAGCAAGGTCGCAAATTGTTTGTTGGGTCTAATAATTCAAAACTGCAATAACAACTCTCATTCATATTTGTTACATTAATATTAAATATATTATGCTCCACGATATCCGTGTTCAAGCCCCCAAACAATGCATGCCGTATTTTATCTCTTCTAATAGCTTTATAGCCCATCTGAATAGCTACGTTTCTTAACAGATATGAACGCCGTGATGCTGTGTCGATTATTGCTCTTGTTATTCGTTTATGACCATTACCTCTTATTAACTTCACTAAAAGCGTTGGTAACATTACTGCACAAGTGTTCTCCAAATTATCTAACACTTTATCATTTTTAATCTTCGTATTGGTTATTTCATTATTATCCTTTTCGGAATTATTTGTCCTTGTGGAAAAATCCTGGCTTGCGTTTGTTAAGCTGTCACAAATTATCACATTATGCATTCTATTGCACACTAAACATCTTGATTTATTCCAACAATTAGCTACACTTTGACCTGGAGAGTGATTCTGATCTTTTGTCGTACTTTAATGTCAAAATATACGCCTAAACGAAATGAACTTTTCTATTGATTTTTTCATGTTTTTATTCAAGTCAGCAACCCTTGCATGACGTAGAATGAACTGTAAATGACACTTCACATTACAAACTCAAAATATTATTTCGAATTTCAGCAATTGTACTGCTCTAATGAGGTGTAGAATATCCATTTACCACAGTATAAAAATGTTGTCACAACCTCGGAAGCAGGTGACTAATTGGTCGTACTTTTAGGCGTGTATTCTGACATTAATTCATCATTGTAAATTTTAGTTTATTTAGTGGTTGATGAAAAGGATACATTAAAATGAATATGGTGAATATAAAAGTACGACAAATTTGAGGTGAAATGTCAAAATATGTGACTAAAATATACGCCTAAGCTACAACAAAGAGATCAAAATCACCCCTCAGGAGGGTGATTCTCATCTTTTGTCGTACTATTTAGGCATGTTTTTTGACATATTTTGTCGTACTTTTTTTTCAACACAGTTCATTTTTTGTCCTCACTATTATCTAACAGAAAATGAACTATATTGAATTTTCGGTGATCAAACGTCAAAAAACACACCTAAATATGCGACAAATCAGTCATCTGCTCAAGTGGTTGTGACAACATTTTTACACTGTGGTACACACCTAATTAGCGCCATATAAGTGCTGAAGTAATATTTTGAATTTATTATGTGAAGTGTCATTTTCAGTTCATTCTACGTCATGCAGGGGTTGCTGACCTGAATAAAAACACAAAAAAATCAGTAGAAAAGTTCATTTCATTTAAGCATATATTTTGACATTCAAGTACCACAAAAGATCAGAACCACCATCCTGGTTTCAAGTAAATGTAACAACATTGCTTTTTATCTAAAATGGTTCTTTTTTTCTTTCAGAGTCATTCTTTTAGCTTTAATACACTCAGCACTGTTATGAGAATATTCACAAAACACACAACCTGTTTTTCCGATTATGGTGAGTAAACCAGCGGCTGTAGATAGATTTTTATTTGGAAAGTCAGTATTTCTGTTCTTCCTTGCTTCTTCTCTTTTCATCGGTGCATTTTCAATTCCAAAACCTGACAGTGCCAATTTTCTAATTCATTTCCTAGAAAACTCATCAATCGATCTAATCGAGATTTGGAAGTACTTTCGGTTGTTAATGTATTTTGCTGGATATTCTGTTCAGAAACATTTCTGTTAAAATCACTTCTCTGCCACGTGCGTAGAATATCTTCAGGAAGACAGGATTCCACTAATGGCAACAGCATGGAAGCACACTTTTCTGTCGTTACCTGTAAGGTTTCAAGTGTTCTCAATTGTCTTTCTAACTTATGGTACAACGACGACAACGACACTTTTTCTGAAGATATGGTATTTTGCAAAACTAGACCCAACAATTCTCTCACATACACCTCCACCAACAGATCATCCCTGCCGTATCGATCTTTGGGACACTGTAGAGCTTGAAAATAGTTTTCACTAGGTGCTGGAAAACTCTCAACTTTTTCTGGCTCAAGATCCGGGTACTGTCGCTTGTATCAAATATTGAAATTTATCTGCACTATCAATCAAAAAATCCTCATTAATGTTCTTAAACTGAGCCCAAAATGGTAACCATTCTTTGAACTCACCACTGAATTTCTTTAACTCAAGTTGGGGTAGTTTGAAAGGCCGTCTAATTCCCTGAAGTACGCCACTTTTTACAGATAATACTGGGCTGGTAGTCTCTATCTGTGCTGTGGTTGCTAATGCAGCAACTTTCGCTCTTCATCGCTTGAATCTGTCTCTTTTTCTAGAAAATCTTGAGTAACACTATCATCTTCTAGTAATCTATCATAAATTCGTGCATTAATTAATTTCAATTCTTCTTGTTTTTTCTCAATCATGCCCATTAATCCTCTAATTTCAGGTAAATCTCTCTATTCATTCAGAAGAAGCTTTTCTAATTTAACAAACGCTTTTGTGAGCGATGTTCTCTGTGTAGTACGTGCCTTTTTATCCTTTTACATCTTCTTAATCCACGTCCTGTCACGGTCGCCAAATGTGGTACATCAATAATTGAACCCCACTAATTCTTGTGGATTGACAATTTATTTAATCAAATAAATACAAAAAAGGATATAAAGCCACGAAACTATTCACTGCTTCCCAAGTCTCTAGCTAGTGATGAATTGCAATTTGACACTTTGACACTAAAACAAAAAAACAAAAAACAAATCTACTGAAAGTTATAGTAAAAACCTCGACAGGTTACGTTCAGAATCTTACATTATATATAATTCTTGACAAAATTACTCCAGTTCCGAATAAGATGTTTATTTAAAAAAAAATTCAAAATAGAGGAAAAAACCAGCGGATGGAAACCAATCAAAAGCCAACAATCGAAGTATATGGCAGCACAATATTTTCGAGTATGTTAATGGACTTGATGCGATTCCACAGCAATATGCTTGGCTTCTTTAAAAGAATTAATTAATTATTTTTATATTTACCTGTGATGTTTAATTCGTGAGCTATTTCTTCCCAAATTTACGTTCTCATATCTCTGTAATAATATTTCATATCCTTCATATTTCAAATAGGAAGTTCTCATGCACTCAATCAACTTTTTCAATTTCTTTTCAATGCGTTCACACACTATGTAGGTATCAGACCATAAAAATTCCAAGTACAAGTAATAGTACAGTACCAGTACCTGGACTAGAAATATTTTAAATAGAAGTACAAGTCCCGGTACTGGTAGCTAAAACTTTTTAAGTACAAGTCCAGGTACTTGTACTGTTACTAGTACAAGTTCCAATGTACTTAAATACTTTCCTGGTCTGGTAGGTATGTACTAATTTTCAACCAAATTTGGAAGATAATACAAACCAAACTGGTTTCAAATGGGTCGAATTTTATCGGTTTGGTTTGAATCGGTTCCAATGTGTTGTATCCACACACATGAGACATGACTTACTGTTCGATTTGGTTCGAATCCAGTGTAGCAACCGCCTAAGTCTACATGTTTCAATAAAAGTAAGGCTACGGTTATAAGTAGGTGGACTGCCTTAGCCATATTTATGTTCACTGCTTTAAAACTTTATTCTACAAATAAAATAAAATAAAATAAAATAAAAAGGAATAATTTCAATTAGGTATTGATAAAACTAAAGTAGCAAAGTTCAATTATAGATTCTGGATCTCCGAATTGTGAATAAAAACGATGGCGTATAAATTCCTGCACAATTAAAACTTTGAGCAATATTTGGGAGCAATCGACGGACAACATAACCGAATTGAATAGCCTCCAAATAAAGGATCCATCCATTTTTTATAATTACATATAAAGGGACATCTATAAAGGGAGAATTCGTCATTGAAAAAAAAAATTTTTTATTCATCCTGGAATAAATCGAATTAGAAAAATGGGAGAGAATTTTCCCCTTTAGTTTACGTTCATTTGTGATGAAGCGTTCGCTTTAATCGAAAATATTTGGAAGGTTTTCTATCAAAGAGCATTATCAAAGAGGAACTTGTCCTTAATTAAAGAAATTTTCGTGCTAGAAAAGTAGTAGAGAACGTATTTGGGATTCTTTCATTAACATTCAAAGTATTTCTGCAATGCACAAAAATTAAGATGAAGATGTGGTTGTTTTAGCAAATTGTGTCTTACATAATTTTTAGGAATTCCAATCATCTTATATATTTCTCAAGGGGTTTGTCGCTCAAGAAAGCTTAGACAGGGGAGAAGGTCTGAGAGGAAATTGGCATCATTGACAGTTGACTAAATTAAAAAAAAAAAAAATCCGGAAATGTTAAATGGAATGCAATGAAGACTTCTCGATGTCTAACCTTTTCTGCCACCGATCTCCAAGACACAGCTCCATCTGAATTTTTCAATCTACTCAACTCTGAAATTTTTATTTTGACATCTTTTGTCAAATTATCACCTCGTAGCGAACTCTGCCATTGTGTTTGAAAGTATCAACACTTGGTTTTTGATATCAGGGTGTTTCCAATTAGGTAGTCCAAAGAGCAGGAGGTAATAGTACTCACCTAGATGAACAAAAAATTGTAAAGAAGGGGGGGGGGGCGGTCCACATCAACCGTCTAGGAGATACAGGGTGATTGAGAAATTATACTAGTTTTTCACAAAATGCCTTGTATCTTGAAAAGTAGAGGGCCTACGGTCGCTACTAAGAGCTCATTATATGTAGAACTTCATGGCATTTCCAACTACTATGCAGACATCCTACCCGTACTCCTCTCCTCTTCGGAGTTCTGTTGGTTTAAAGTGAAAATTTTGGATTTTCTTATCATTTTTTGTAATTTGACTTCTATTTTTTTTTTTTCAAAACTGTAGTTAACATGACTTTTTTTTTACAAAAATTACAAACTGCGCGCTCTCCTCCTTAATTTGAACTAATACACCTTATGTCCTAACAGTGGCCGTTAAATAGTTATTAGCTCAGGTCTTACCGAAATTAGGCGATTTTTTTTTTAAATTACGATTTTCAATCGTAAGGGAACAAATTATCTTTGAAAATAGGTTTGCGAATAGCTTTGAGAATAGGTTATGAGCAAATAACTTTTTAATGGCTACAGATAGCACATAGGGTGTAATAGTTAATAGTTCAAATTAAATAGGAAAGTCCACAGTTTACAGTTTTTATAAAAAAAAAGTTATGTTAACAACCGTTTTGAAAAAAATAAAAAACTAATGGAGGTCAAAGTAAAAAGCAAATGGTAAGAAAATCAAAAATTTTTATTTTAGACCAACAGAACTCGAGAGGGGTACAGGGCTGATTGAGCGAGCAGTCATTGGAAATAGCATGAGGTTCTATGTACATACAATGAGTTTTCTTAATCACCCTGTATCTCCCAAACGGTTTACCTACCCAGCACACCATGCTGCTATATAATTTTTTGTTCATCTAAGTGAGTACTATCACCTCCTGCTCTATGAACCTCCTAGAGGGAACACCCTGTATAAGAAATTCTGACACAAATCGCGAACGCAGTTTCATCAATATTAGGCCAAGGTCAGTAAAATTAACATGGAAAGGCCAAACAGAGACCCGGGAGAGCCATTACTCAACCAGTATCAAAGTGGAATCCAGTGTAGAAAAACCGCTATGCATATGGAGTAGGACAATAAATATAAAGAAAATAAATGCAAGAGGTAAAATTTGGACGAATAGGGATTCGACTGACGCCATATACTTCCAATCGGAGGGAAGTGTATTCGCCTCAGATTGCCAATTTGCAGAGACTAGTCCAGGTGTAGTATGTAGCAAAAAATCTCTCGTAATTTGAAAATTCTTATTATCCAGATTTCCATAAGACTCTGAAGATGAAGTAAATAATTAATTACAAATTTAGTCATGATGAAAAATTCACTTTATTCCCAATGATCCTTATATAAGCTCCTTTTTACACAGAACTCTGGAGTAAGTATATGCCACCATCCATGACGACAACTTAAAATCGAGTACCAGTCAATCAAAGGTCCGCGATGTGCTCTCCAAACTTACACCCAAACTGAACTGTACATTTATAAAGTGAAATTTCTGTCACAATGTCACAGCGGAAAATCGCAACGCTCACTGTCACCAGTCGAGCTCAGTTATTGTTTTGGAAATTTGCATGTCAGCCGATAACCAGTAAATCAATTGGCTGAAAGTCTGGTGATAGAATAATTTATGGAGATGTTCCCTGTGGAGCGTAAAAGTCAGTATGTAGCTCTAGGCGGGGTCTATCTGTCATCTGATAGCGTTAATGAGCTCGTCCATTAATCAAATCACATCCCTTGTTCTCGGAACGGCACGTTCATCAAATAACATCTCTATGTTCGAGGGAGTATTTTTCTCGTGAATATATAATCACTGGGAACAAAGTTTTATAGATGAAGTGGATATTCCTTGTTTTATATACCCTCCCCAACCGCTCTTCATCAGGTGTATGGTACAAAAAAAAAACAGTTTTCCTGACGAATCGAGATAAACAAAACTAATGACGCCAATAACAAGAGTTTTTTTCCATAATCCACGCTACTGAAGCCTCAATTTCCCAAAATAAATTATGCAAAGGAGCCCTGAAATTATATAACGTAGGTCTTCCAGGGTGTTTTAATTGAAACGGTTATGATTCGTGTATTGAAAAAGGTAAAAGACCAACAGTCGACGAGGGGCGAACAAACCTGCGAACTCAAATCTGACCAGGACTGACGACTTCATTTGCATGTAAACGAGAATTAGGGAAGAGAAGAAATTTCCTTAGTTTTGTCTTCTTCTGTGAATATAAAAAAAAAATATACTCGTTTTATTAAGCCCCAGGGGGAGATTCTACTGTTGTATGCAAAACTCACTAGTGGTAAAATTCATTTAATCCAAGAAGAGAACCCCGGCGCTTTATATCTTTCTCCAATGATTCTGTCTCCATTTTAAACCAGGCCCGGGCGGGGTGATTGTTACATGACCCCACCACAGGACCCCGGCTGCCGGAAATTGCAGCTGGATCTCATTTGTAAAGTGGCAGAAGTTAAAATATTTATTTTGAGCCCGCATCAATTCATTTTTGTTTGCTTCTGTTTTAATAATTGAAGCCGATATCATATACCTGTGATAAATAACAGGCAAACACTGATTTACTGCAGGTGCCCCACTGCCCGATGAATATTGAATTCGGACGGTGAATTTTAATGCATCCCCATGGAAAATTAATGAAATCACTTTTACCCGGATTTATCGTACATGTGTGCTTTTAATTTTGCATAATGTCAGTAATGTCGCTGACGTGGCCCAACACCAATGGCTAATCATTGGTGATATTTTTTTCGTGGAACCGAAATAGATTGCCTGTGGTATTGTAGAGCTTTTGTTTCGTGATTTAATCGAATTGGTTCGAGGCAAGAGTGGAATGTGATGCACACATCCATTCTGAGATTTAATTAAGACCTATCCACGATTGATTGTGTGCTCTATATCAGATTATAACTTCTGACAAAACAAATGTGATTAGGACAATTCTCCATCTTAAATTAATTTAACAGGAAATATTTGAATTTGAAAAGTATGTTTTTAGCAGCATTTTTGGATTATATGCAATTTTCACAAATCTCTCGTGGGACAGATGACGTTTTGCATAGATTTAATGAAAAATTTAGTCGTTGGACTCATAAATAATCTGAATGAATGGATGGATGAATTTAAAAGAGGTGGCTCCCCAGAAGGCTCTAAGCTTGAGGTGTTAAACTGAAAATGTCAATTTGAATTATGACAGAAAAATATTATTTAAGTTTGGGCACCTAGGTTTCTGTACATAAGAAGATGTTGAATATTCATTTACCAGAAGGTGGTTTCTTTCTTGCTTCCGAAGAATTAGTCCGAGCACATCGGCGCTTGTTAGCTCCAACCATCGTACTCGTACTCCAATATGGAGTGGCTCCGAGGGTTTGGGTATCATGCTCTTCTTCAGTGGAGCAATAAATATCAAACACAAATCGTATAACAATAATACTATTAATTAATTATGTTAGATAAAATAAAAGTAAAGCAAGGACAGTTAGTAAAGTATTGTTACAATTAATTTTATTTTATTATTTACCGGTTTATCCATTAAAAAAAAAATTCAATTTGATAAATTCAAACCCTCAAAAATTCATCGAAGTAAATAAAATTTTTTTGTATTTGAATTCTTGAACACTAACAACCTTAACAAAAATCAAGTGACCTAACCAGTGACGGATCCAGAGGTGAAGGCTCCTGGTATTCATGACCCCCCCCCTGTAAAAAATATTTAATAAATTGAGTTATTTGAATTTTTTATTTTATATATTTTTTTATTCATTATTTATAATTCAACTTCACAAAATTATACAAAATATTTTCATTCCAAAACTTTAAAATATAAAACTTTATTTCTGAAAGACACTACAGAAAGTGGGTTCACTTCAATATAGCGTTCTCTTTCAGTCTAAGCGCGAGGTACCAACTGAGAGAGAAACAAATAAGTGGGTTCGTCGAAGTAAATGTTTTTAAATTAATTATTTGGGTTAATTAGGTTTTACCAAAGGCAATATGTTCTTAGATACTCAACAGAAATTCGAAAGGTTTCACTTTTCAGCTAACTGCCAATGGATTTTTCAACGAAGGCACTGACGTAAGAACTATTTTTGACATAAAAAATTGTACCCACATCAAATAGCATATCAAGCAGTCCATATTATATATGCCTGTGTGTAAACCTGGGAAAAGTTTGGTTTGAATGACTCCTGCAGTTTACACCTTAAAGTACTATTGTAATAAAAAAATGGCTTTTAGTTAAAAAAAAGTATACTAAAAAAAGACACATCATTCACACCGCTTAATGCGGAAACCTTCCTAGTACCTCACTGCTAAACTAAGCGACTTACGGTGCTGGATGTTTTTTTTTTCTCAATTTAATTTGTTAGATGAACTCGCCCTAATTTCAATGCTACATCCGCCACTGGAGCTAACTCCTGTAGCATAACGCAGCAAGTAAAACACACAAATGAAGCTCGCGGAGTCAAGACCAAGAGAGTCATGACTCCGACAACAAGAACTAGAGTTTGCTTCTTCGGTTCGGGGCTTGGCTTCGGATTTGACTGCGAAGAAAAAAAGAAACACCCATAATTCAAAAGTTTTTTTTCAACACCGGAAGCGGTTGAAAAATTTTGTCGCATATTTTGATGTTTGTAGATGAAAAGGAAAAAATGAAAAATAAACTATTTGGAAAACCGAAATACGACAAATTTCTGGATAAATTCCAAAATATATGACAAAAATACGAAGATCAGCAAATTACCGCATATGACCTGGTAATCGGTTACTACTTCGCTGTAGTATCTTCACAGGGTGAGATGTATACAAGCCTCAAGGGTGGAGGATGATCATCTTTAGGAAAAGGTGTAGACCTACAAAAATTATCTGGGTGCTTCCAGTGTCAAAATAGACGATCTCGGTGTAAGAGTAATGAAAGCATTTGTCATTGTTCAATAAATTTGTGTATCTCATAACATCTTACTACACGAAGACAGAGCGAATAAAGCTCTTAGGGCCTTTGCGATGTGCCGCAGATCTGTAGGGAAGAAATTGGGGCTTAAGCCGCGGATGAATATATGGATCTACATTAGCGTCATCCGACCCATGTTAATCTATGGTTCTTTGGTGTGGTGGAAGGCAATGGAGTTCGCCAATCATCGCAATATATTGGAGAAAATTCAAAGATTGTACCTACTTAGCGTAAGCGGCGCTCTCAAATCAACTAGCTCTGGGGCTCTTGAGGTCATCGTTAACGTAAAACGCATGCATGTACATGTCAAGAAGGGGGCGTCAATTGCTGCACTGAGGTTGCATCTCACTCAGAGTTGGATTCACACCGGCACACGAGTCCCACATGAATCCATCCTTGAATTTGTGCAGTCTATTGTGCCTGACATTGACAGGAACAGTGATCACCTCATCGAGACTATGCTAAAAAGCAATTTTAAAACAAAATTTCCAGCTATGGCAGAATGGGAATCACATTCCGTGCTTCAACCATTACCAAACCCTATCATATTTACAGACGGCTTCAAATCAGAAGGAAACACCGGAGCCAGCGTCTTCTGCGAAGAGCCTCATATGGAATTGCCATGGTAAGCCATGTCAGGGTATTCCAGGTGGAAGTCAAAGCCATACTTGAAGCACGAAGGCATCTCCATAACTCAGACATTGAGGACAAGGGGATTGCAATCTGCTGGGACAGCCAGGCAGCTAGGCAGCTGTTAAAGCTTTGTCAAAACCATTTACAAACTCCAAACATGTATTGGAATGCAAGTCCACCATGAATTTCCTTTCTCTGAACAACAGGGTATTGGTACTTTGGGTGTCAGGTCACAGCTATATTACCGGAAATGAAAAGGGGGCAAACTTGCTCGTCTTGGTGCATCCTCGGAGGCATCCCCCTCTACAATAAGGATGGCACTAAATCACCTCATTACTAATATCTCGCCCTGAGCTGACCGCCAACACAGTCATCTTTGGTTGGATCATCGTTCAGGTAGAACTACAAAGGAGCTGTGGGGCAGACCTCACCCAAAAGAAACAAATAAATTTCTAAAGTTAAACCAACCAACTCTGAGAACCCTGGTATCAACCCTTGCTGGGCACTGTTGCCTCAGGGGTCACCTACACATGACAAGGCTTGTTGCTAACCCTGTATGTAGGGGTTGCGGAGAGGAATCCGAGACAGTCCCTCTCGGGAAAGCGTTACAGACTCCTTGGCTCACACCTCCTCAATCAATCAATCATGTATCTTATAAAGTTGTTATGGCCCAATATACGGAAGATTCTTCCAACAGCCAAGAGCGCATTCTGGCATAACTATCAGCGATTTTTAAACAATTACCTCGGATAGAATTATTCTGCAGCCGTTTCGGATACCTATTTTGCTGATTAACCCAACAGTTGGCTGCGATGAGCGGTTAGTGGAGCAATCGACGATTACGGTAACAATTAACCTCGGATGGTAATTGTTATGTAAAGCGAATGTTTACTACTGAGCAACTCAGATTCTGCCGAGCGAGAAACGGAATCATTTCGGATGCATTAAGAAAATATTCTGTGAAAGGTATGGAAGCAATACCCAGTTCATTTCTTTTAATGCATTGATATCCTACGACGAGAAGGTATATAAGGTGGCTTACATACCTTACCTCTGTATGGCTAGTAAGATGAAAGGTATCCTTCCTTAGCAATTTTTTCGAAGGTGAAAAGAAGCATTCCTTATTAATTTTTTGGAAGGCTAAAAAAAGCATTCCTTTTAAATTCTTTGGAAGGTGAAAGGTGTAATCCTTTTAAATTCAATGGATGCATTCATTCTACCATTTCAGAAAAGTGAACATGAATTTTCCGGAAGGTTGGAAAGAACCATTAAATTCATACTCTCAGGAAGATGGAGGGAGCACTCTTCCTGTTTTTACTGAGAGTTTAAGAGAAGAGCTTTTCTTGCCTTCTTAGAAAGGTGTAGAAAATAAGCACGTGTGCATTTATTCGAATCTCGTACTTAAATGCAAATAATCCACTTCTAAAATAATGCACAAATCAGAATATTTTCCATCTGCTCGCACTTTCCTTCCTTCATTGTTCTTAGAAAAACAATGAAACTATAAGACTCATTTTCAACCTGTACGCGCTCCCTCGAACTAGCCTCTGCAAATATAACCGCAAAACTTCCTATCTCTTTTCGATAACAACACCAATGAAGATATCTATTCATTACCTATGTCTTCTCTAAGAATTCCCTGGAAGGTAGATAACACGCTCAAAAATACGACACATCAATACTTTACGCCTGCCTTCCTAAACCGGTTCAACGTAAGGTATATACAACAGGAATGAATTACCTCTGCCTTCTCTAAGCATTCCCTGGAAGGTACATAATATGCTCAAGTATACGACACATCAATACTTTACGCCTAAAACAGGTATTTCAATATATACTCCCAACGTTTCGACGGGATTTACGAGTCCTCTTCTTGGGGCTATAAATCCCGCGGGTCGAAACGTTGGGAGTATATGTATATTGAAATAAAAGACGTCATAAAAACTACTCTTTTATTTTAATTGTTTCAACTTAACATAGCTCGGAGATAATCCCAAAATAATCGCCAATACAACATTTACCTTTAAAAATTGTCATCAATAATTCAATTCAATTCAATTCATTGCTTGAATCCTGTTTAAGCATTCCAAACAGATAACCTTGTACAGAAACGATCACCATTGATAAGCTTAATCCGAGACGAAGACCGGATTTTTCGGCATTATAACACCCATAACAGTTTGATATTATGCACCAGGTGACGAAGCTATGATATTCATACCCATTCCCATTCGTTTCAATGATTTCAATGCAGTTCCAATTACGCTGGTGTAAGCTTAACACCAACACAACAGTTTTAAATTCAATTAAAAGATTTAATTTTCTGAAATGATTGGGACGATTAGAGCGCTGTGTTTTTTTTTAGGGAAAGAGTAGCAGGTAAATACATTTTAAAAGTCAGTCAATCAGGAGAGATTAATGTAACCACTGCACATTTGTAATTCCTTCACACTCCAGGGGAAAGAAAAGGCACCATTCAAAAGAAAAACTACTAAAAAACCGTAGAGTTAAATTAAAAAGCGCAATTCAGTCGCAGTGTCGGGCCTTATATGCAAACAATATTTCAACACGGGATCCAGGAGCACATTCCGCTCCTGAGGTAGAATTCACCTTGCTTTAAAGTCCTTTCTGGTTCCATTCATTTTCCCTGGAGCAGCGTTTTCTTAAAAAGAATTAAAAGCCAAACTCGCTAGTTCCTTCCTCGCATCTGTTCTTAACACCATTTCCACAGGGGCACCACATTGTCCCAATAAAGCGCCCCATTAAAATTTATCAGGGCCATAAATTCAAACGGCAGTGTGGCTTGCAACAATGAAAATTCAATTGCTGCAATTTCACGGAAATTCCAGCATCCTCTGTGTTGTTGGATCCTGGTTCTTTCGCCTGTCGACGCTTTCGAGGGCTAGAATTTGTGAATACTCGAACGGCAGTTTTTGAACATGGATATAACGACCTGTTTCGTTTTTGACCATCCGCGGGAACAAGGAAGGGACTTAGATTTGGACCTGTGCATTTCGTCCGCTAGAATTTCCTGTCAGCTAATTATAATGGGTTTAGGAACATCAGATCAAATTGAATGTCGGTATTTGGTTGCATTGAGAGTTTGATTTTTGTTGAAGAGGTCCTCACAGTAAAACAGGCTACGTACTCTGCTATACTGAAAAGAAATTTCATTTCATGTTTCCTATTAATAGTCTTGCTTATACCATGGATAATGCTTCTGGACAAATTTCTAGTTCATACCAATGCGAAACTCCATTACTCTGTATTATTCGGAGTACATTCAAGTATTTCGGATAGCCACGAAGTCATCTCCAAAAATTCAAATCTAATCATGAACGCCAAAATGCCAGAGTATATTTTAAGCCCGGACGATTTGATTTCAAGCTAGTATGTGGGTGTAAGGATGTTTGACAATCAGATAATTTGGGGGGCAGTACGATAACTTTCCGGATCAAACTCATAAAATTGTTCAAACAGTCGAAAATTCGATAAGGCGGAAATTTTGGAGAGCTGCCAATGGATATTGTCCCTGTTCTTATTGAAGCCGGAAGGGTATACACATATCGATTAAGAGTCCTCCCCGTTCGGAGCAGTTTATATGGAGACGAACCAGGTCGTAAATATTAAAAAAATACAGTGGACGTGGCAGTCCGCCAAGGTTAATTTAATACGTTGAATTAAACTCTTCCTTGTCCTGAATTAATGAGTAATTTTATGGCATTATAAAGCAGATATGGCGAAATTTTCCCAGTTCCTGTCCTAATAATAGTGAATAATGACATCTGCTTTAAGTGCCAAACTTTAGCTTTAAATGGCAACGTTCAAATCAGAAAACTTATGTTATGTGTAGATGCTTGAGGCGGAGTTCATTTAAGGGTTAATACTCGACATATCTACATACATAATTACTCTCTTTGCCATACCTATGATGCTATAGGGCGTAAAATTAAATAAAAATAATTGATAGTAATTTCAACGATACAGTTGTTATGGTTAGATATTAGAAGAAGTACACTTTGAATCCCACATATATCCCATAGGACACTTAACAAGGATTAGTGTTGTAAGACTTCACTTCAGACCGGATATCGAAATTGAGAGTACAATGTACACAGCAGCAAGTTAATGGGGTAAATGCACACATAATTTTGTTCGCTTGAACCCACTGAGGCAAGACTATCGGAAATTCAGTTTTTATCAGTTTTTTTTTATTCCAGCATAATCTTACGCTAGGGACCTTAATGAAATTAAACGATTTAAAAACTTACCTATAAATAAGGGAGAAATAAAATGAGATCTGCAAAATTATAAATCAAAATTAATACATTGAAAATAATAAAACAACAAAGAAGGAACGAAAAGTACAAAGTTAAAATGAAGATAACCCTAGTGAAATCCCAAAGATGGCGACACTTCCCTCATATGGGACGAATAAGGAGACATGGTCGAATAGAAAAAAAAACAAAAAATGATGAAATTGTATATTTTTTAGGTAAGAAAGTTTGAAAGTTTGATTAAAAATTATATGTGGATGATTAACTAATACCAAAATCGGTGGCCTTGTTTTTATTGCAAATTCCTGGTTGAGAATTGAGAAAGAATATATAAAGTTGTCCAAAAAAACGGGACAGGCTAGCGAACGGATGTATCTAAATCCCGCTTTTTAAAGTGATAAAAATACCAACATCCCTTAGTATTTGTGACTTTCATAGACGACTCTAAGATCTGAAGTGATCTTTGAAGTGATCATAGAAAACTGTCAAAGCTGGAAGAACAGTCTAAGACAGACGGTTGTTTTTCAAGCAGAAATCCGTTCCTCGCGGTTTAGGCGGCCACTAGTTGAAAAAGGGAATGACGCCACATATAGCTGATAGTATTCTGTTCGTCAAACCCTTTCATTTGATACTCATTTCAAGGGCGTCGGACCATAAATGAAAAAACAAACAAATATTTCATTTGAAAGTAAGCTAAATAAAACCGTTTAATAATTTGAGATTTTTTTTTATAGCTTTGTTGGGGGACACAACCTAGCCATGCATTTTAAGCCAAATATCAACTAAACAGATGAAGATAGAACAACAACATTTTTACCTCCAATACTAATTGCAAAGGCGAAAAAAGCGAAAGGGTTTAGCAGCAGAAGGTGAAAGTCGGTACAAAAAGTGAAGAAAAAAAGTTAAATCCTGATAAATCAAGAAGTTAGTAAATAATCTGGCAAGGAAGTGATAAGGAAAGTAGACGAGGGAAGCAAAGGAAAATAAATAAACACGAGACCAAGAAGTAGCATACATCGGATTCCATATATTTGATAAATACATTCTCCGTCCGATTGGAATAAGATAAGTATTAAAAATTTTGAGTTCAAACTTGGCCAGCACAGCACATCTATTAAGCGAGAGGAACATAATCCAGTGAGTGTAATTCGGTTCACGGAACGTCTGTATAGAAGATAAAAAAATATATAAAATCACATTTTGTCGAAAAGTATACGAAACAATCGTATCAAATAGTTTATCTACAACGCTATGCAAATTTCAATGAACGTACCAGTGATATTGCTTATCCAATCAGAGCAGCACCGACAAGAGAGAAAATATAGATTACAGAGTTTTTTTTTTCATTTTATTCCGCCGATTATGGACTGTTTTTGAAATTCGATATTTTTGTTGGTGGTTAATCTGGTCCTGGTGTTTTTGCCCAAGAAGTAGCGGTTGTGAGATTAATTTTATGTACCAAAAGTAGGTACGTATGGAGAACTCGTTGAGCTACCTACAATTTTTAAAACCTTTTTGCAATCGATATAATCACACACCGCTGTTTGCCTTCTTTCTTCACGTAAGAAATATTGCCAAACAGCAGAATTAGTTTTTTTACCACAGCCCATGTAAGAGGCAATTACATTTTTTAGAAAGTTCTCTGTTTAAATATACCAAATGAAAATTTAATTAAAACTAGCACTTTAAAAAAACTAAAAACAAATAACGTCTGTTCAAGATAAAAATTAAAGGCAACTAGATTAAATGCGACTGAGCACAAACAAATTTTTAAAAATGTAATTGCAAAATTAAAAAAAAAAAAATTTCAAGATTTTCGAATTTTAAAATATTCAAACAAATACCGCTTTTTTAGAATTTTCCAGAAAACTGTAAGCTATTCTTCGTTTTAAGATTAAGAAGTTAAATTCTGGGATTTGTAAGTACTCGATCCCGGGATTTTGGAATTGTTAAAAAATGCAGGATCCCGGGATTCCCAACGCTTGGTAAAACTGTATTTTGTCTATGTTATTGAACTGCGTTGGAATCTTGATAGAACTGCGAATCAAATGTTTAATTTTCCTGCTTTGCATTAAATGTTGTTCAGCTGCAAGGTCCGCGGGCGATAGGCTAATTCCCCATGCATAACCCTCATATTGATAACAAATTCCTTTTGCCGTAATAAATCCTGCCTCAGCTGCCGCTGAGTTGTCACTGGACCTGATATTAATATACTTTGAATATAGTTTTTTCCTCCTGCACTCACAGTTATGATTGTTACATATTCTAATATTCAGCAGCACTTGTTCATACCATTTGGTTAATATGGCTGTACTAGCCCTTTTAATTTGAGGAAGGACCACAAAATGATGTTTATAAGTAATAAGTTAAAATTTGTAATGGATACTTATCTTTATTTCAATTTCCAAATTTGTTGCTCGACCTCACTCCTCCGATGAATTGTTACAGAATCACAAGTACAATAGGCCCTTGTTGATTGCGATAAGCTTATAGCCGGCAGGGATACCACCCAATGAGATAGAATCGGAGTGAGTTCGATGTAATAACCTTATAAATGTTAACATGGCATTGAAGCAAATGAATTTATCATGTCCGAATATGTGCATTATACAAGTAAGTATTCAAAATAACTATTATTAACTAATAAAATTGTAAATGTTTATCTAATCCTACACAAACACTTTTGTGGAACATATTATATCAAATTGAGAAGTGATTAAAAACAAACACTTTTTTTTTAATAATAAAACTTTTATTTTTACTAAAACTTACACGTGTTTTGATGTACCTGCATCATCTTCAGAGTATCTAACCGCTACGGAGCAATAAATTGTGCCCAATA
This sequence comes from Dioctria linearis, assembly GCA_963930735.1. Taxonomy (NCBI): domain Eukaryota; kingdom Metazoa; phylum Arthropoda; class Insecta; order Diptera; family Asilidae; genus Dioctria; species Dioctria linearis. The sequence continues at coordinate 209,755,907 of OZ005743.1, read as the reverse complement.
CAGATACCTAAGCGAGTACAATACGAATTCGTCTACAACCAAGATCCATGATCCCATGAACAATGGATTTAGTTCATTTTAAAAAGGTAATTTTTCGTATCGAAAATTGTATAACATTAGTTTCACCACTTCTGAAACATCATTGGCAAATCACTTCCCGAATTATTCACCAGACTCTAGATAATGACCATCTTCGCAGTCTGGATCCAAACCAGACATAGGTTTGGAAATTTCAACTTCTCATCTACAGTAAGTTATTTAAAGAAGAGTTTCTGGTCCCGTAAATCATAACTGGTGGAATGGGATTTACCTTCAGAAGTGAATCAAACATATTACATTAATAATAACGGTATTGACTTGAGAGAGTTTCCAATCACATCTTCGAAAGTATTTCGAAGCATCACCATATAATTTCGTCAAAAATTCATCCTGATCATGTGCACGTCAACTACTTGACATTTCGCTTTTCTGTGATTTTTCCATGATATCCAAAATGGCCAATAAGCCATTTTCTTCACCTTCATCTTCATAGGATTTACAACTTGCTGGTAGTCACTATTCCATTATTTCTAATAGCTTTTGAAAATAAGGTTCTCCGAATTGTGCTGCAATTTCCTTATATTGTATAACAGGTTTCCATTTCGCTGATTACAATAATTTATTATTAAGACTTAAACTATAGCAGTGAAGCAAAAAGAGGAGAAGTAAAAGCAAACTAATAAATTATACATATTAACAACAAGAAAGTATATAAGTATTTATCAATTAAAAATAATAGAAGGAAATACAGTACTAAAAAGCATGAAAAGAAGACAAATAAAAAAAAAACGAGATAAAAGAGTGATCAGTAGTAGTAAAAATTAAACACTCTTAGTAAGATGATTGAAAACAGTACGTTTAAAGTTGTCAAAGGTGCCCGACCATAATGAGTTTCTTATATCAATTGATAAGGATTTTCAAATACTGACTGCTTGGACGAAAAATTGTCGAGCGCTCACCAGAAATCCTCTGGTAGGTGGTATAAGAGTTAGTGCTCTACTTGATCCATTGAAGTGCAAGAAATTAAACAAATAGTGGGGACACTAAAATTTTATGATATTAGATAGTTAGGGTACTGTCCTGAATTTGAGATACCGCTGAAGAGCCAAATAGATTGTCAGCAAAAGGTGAAACGTGGTCATAGCGCCGAAGTCTAAAAATATACCTAATGATATAATTGAAAGAAACCAGAAACTTCCTCTCCGAGATACTATCAAGCTCATTATAAATTTCATAACCATATAATAAAATTGGTGCAAGTAAAACTTGTGCTAGCCTTAACCAAGTTAATAAGGGAGTGACGTCGCTAAAATCCCAAAGGCGTCGAAGCCCATAATTAATTTTCCTAACGACAGAATTTATATGGTCACCCCAAGTCAATCTATATTTAAATATAATACCTAGATTCTTAGCTGAAGTAGCAAGCGGAATTACTACACCATTTATATCAACTGGAGAAAAATTGTATAAGTAGACCAATTTTTCTCCAGTTGATATAAATTAAATTAATTATAATTAAACACTTAGATTTACTTGCATTTAATTTGAGTCCATTGGATGCAGTCCAGTTGGCAAGTATATAAAGATCGTCATTAACAGAGAAGATTCCATCCTCGGACTAATCAATAGGCCTAGAAAATGTAAGCTGTACGTTATCTGCATATAAATGATGTATGCAGTTTTTAATAGCCGTAAATACATCATTTATGTACAACAAAATTAATAGAGGGCTCAAAACTGAGCCTGCGGGACGCCTGCTAAAAGAGGAAGACAGTTGGAGCTAAATCCTGACTTACAGCAATTCAATAAGTTCTCACTCCGAACATGATCAGTAATTTATTGACCTTGGAGAAGAACAGTAAGATTTACTGCTACCATCTCCTTTAGATATGAGAACGACTTTAGACTATTCCACATACAAGGAAAGTATGTAGCTGTAAAACATGTGTTAATATTATGCGTTAGTGGTGAGATTATAAATCTAAAAAAGGATCCTGACAAATCGAGGGTAATCCCATCGCAACCTACTGCATTTGATTTTATGCTTAGTAAGGCACGTGCTACATCCTCACGATTCATCCTAATAAAGTCAAAGGGAGCAGTGCTATTTGCATTTGACAGCTCAGCAACATTAGACGACTCCTCCGTTGACGCAAATTGATTAATAAGCTCATTAGGATGCGGGAGATCACCAGTAATGGTACCACTCACAATGCCAGAATATTTCAAATTCCTCCACAAATCTTAGCGGGTTGGTTTTTTATCTAATTTGGGTGAATTCTGCTTAAAAATGTTCTCCATTATTTCTTCACTGTTATCATGTATGAAATAGTACAACCAACCTCTAAATATATCATAATTCTATTTAAGGCAATTAACTTTATTTACCTACTTATCTTTACCTTACAATTTCCTTAACGTGTTCAAGCCTTGTCGAATATATTTTTATTTCATACCTATCAAATTTATGTATTATTTAAAAGTAAGGCTCCAAACTATAAGTATTAAGAGTTATAAGTATTCCAATATTCTTATCGCACTATAAGCTCTTAATCTTTTTGATTTAATTAATCTCGTAAAAACATGTATTTAACAACTATCACCCATCGAGGGAAAGTTTAGTTATAAAAATCCCTCAAAAACGCTCAGAAGACTTTCTTAAAGACATAAAAATCAAAACATAAGTTCCAAGCCATTCCAATAATCTCAAAACTAAACGACTTTCCTACTATGAAGTAAATCTTTATAAATGAGAGACGCCTTCATAAAAGAGATAATATTCTGAATATTGTCTTATCTAATACCACAGTAAAGCATCTTAAAAGGATGTCCCCGAGTACCATTATCTAACTAGGTATAGGGAAACTTTTTCTAGTAAGTCAAAGAAAAAAAAGAAAAATCTTTACACTGCACTGCTTCGTTTACTCTTCACATTTCTTTTCCTAGAATTTTAGAATAAACTGCAGCAGCTAAAATCCGAACCTTTTGAAATTCAAATTGAGATTGATTTTATAACGGTACAAACTTACCTGTGGATTATCCCACAGGAATATTCCATATTTGCGACTCTTCTTGGTGCACGGTACTCCTGTGTGAACGGTATAGATGATATTATACCTATACAGTTATATTCATACGTAAACCTACAATCCCACCTTCGTGCCCTGAGGTGTATTCAAATGATTTATGAGCGGAAAGGTTTTCTGCTTCAGAACATATTTCAGAATTATATTTTAGAGAGCTTAGCGAACAACTTTCTGTACAAAGTGATAACAACGGAGGAGAGTGGTCTTAGTGCCACATTTCAAGGTTTTACATACAGTTTTTATTATCCCCCGAATTTTCCTAAGTACTTTACGAGAAGAGATTTGGATGTGTAGAGTGCAAACGGTAGAATTGTGTCATTCCTGCAAATGACATCAAATACATTAAAATTTAACTCTTCAGCAGTAGAGGACCAATTTAATTTCGAAGCCGAGGACAAAGTGAACAAAAATCTGAAAGCATTTGCTTGATAAGTACCCGCGTCCCTAAAATATTAAGTTAAAATTGAAGGTTTCAAGTGAACTTCCGGAGTTGCCGGCCTTGAACAATTTCATTAATGACTTATGAGCACTTCTTAGCGTGTTCTTTTGGAAAAGTATCCCAAAGGGTTTCAGTTACAATGCAGCAAAAGCAAGTCTCTTTACAACAAATTTTCTCGGAAGAGCACAATTTAATCAGCTTTTACATGGTAGAGGGGTTGTAAATTCAAAACTGGCAAAGGGATAAATAGCCATTGGAATCAACTTTAATGGAAAGCTAATTGCTGCTTCTCGATGAAAACTCCACTCAACATTTTTGTCCCTTTGTGCGCACTCGAGCGAAATGATCGCCCCAGAAAGAGGACACCATAACGGATACCCTTTAAGGATTTGTCTCTGTCGTCTAACAAATTTAATCCCAATAATAATAATAAAAAAAAAAGAAAAAAAAAAACAGAAAACTTTGAAATATGATATCAAAAAGAAATTGGGGTTATCTTTGGCAAATAACTCAATTTGCGCCTGAAATCGAAGACCTTTTCTATCTTTGACGCGTGTTTGTACTTTGATTACAAATTGCCGGAATTTGTTCCACGCGATGAAGTCCCCAGATCAAAGAGAAAAGTTATTGCCGGGTTCAGTCAGAACTTCTTGATTTGTAAATTTGATACTCCTTCAGGCTGGAACTTTCAACTGTACAAATCCATTGTCACCTTAGTCTCCTTAAAATAGATGATACATTCTGGCGGATGTTAAGAGCAAATAGGAAGTCTATCGCTTCATGTATACTTTCTAGAGTTGTGGCAATCATTACTTTCCACTTTTTTTTTGATGCTGAAATGATGACTTGTCATAAATAAATGAACATAATATCTGAGTATGTATTTTTATGCCGTGTAGGAAAAGGTCTCCTCAAAACTCATCGTGTGCATATGAGATCCTCTTCGCATGATTTATTCGCTTTGATTTTCTCTTTTACCGGATAATCGTTCATTCCTGCGTTTTATTTAGTGGTCGCTTTGATTTCATGGGAATAAGGTGGCTGTACTGCCATGTAAGCAGCTCAGCTTTCAGCGAACTTGCATGATGAAAAATCATAGTGTCTTAGGTGATAGTAATGTGACATTATACAGTTTTCGAGATGACGGGAAGAAAATGTTCGAGGGGAATGCCCACTTTTCATACAACCTTAGGCCCGACACTTCCAGACATAAGAGATGCCTTAAACGATGCATTATGATACTCTGAACGTATCTTATTAACAATATTTATTTATATCTAGCGAGGGAAAGCTTTGGCGATCGGATGTTGCTTGAGCGACTTCCTTGGATAAAAAAGAAGACTTTTCTACTTCTCGTGATTACGTGGAATGGGTGAGTCATGGAAAATGACTTCCTATATAAAAAATGTTCACAACACAACACTAATGGCCATGGAAGACAGAATTGTAAGAATATATGCGAAATGTAGTAGTTGGGGTGTATGTGACCCAAGTGCATGAAAATGGGTTTTCCGGTGACGAGAACATCCCGGGAGATTTTCTGAATGGAGCAAAAGTAAAGCGTCCGATTGTGCGCGGTGATACATTTAATTTGAAATGCAACATGCAGTATTGGAACCACCCCTCCCCCCACCGGGGGTTCGTACCCCCTATAAAAAAGAAATTCAGAGAAAATTTTCTTCTACGAATTGTAACTTGTAATGAGCTGAGGTGAACAGTGAAACTCGTTCTCCGATCGGACATAATCCTAACGATCTAAGCTGAGAAAAATCTACTGGCTCAGTTCGAATAAAAAAGATGGAAATGCTAAAAAAAGTGAGTATTGGGATGGTTATAAATAGCCATTAAAGCCTCCGAGTATAGGAGAGTGGGTACTCAAACTTCTTCTCAGGACCTAGGAATTTCGGTTCTGTACTAGATTTTCCAAAATGTACTATATCAAACTTTGACGCACTCCCCACAGCTTTCACCCTTATAAAACTAAACATTGTTAATAAAAAATGTCCAGAGAATCATAATGCATCGTTTAAGATATCTCTTTTGTTTGGAGGAGTCGGGTCTAAAATGGGCATTCCTCTTTATATAGGAAAAATAAGTGTTTCTGTGATAATGTGCATTACGTCATTAACCAACACATTCCTCTTCCTTTTTTTCGGTTTTTTCGATTCTGCTGCTTCCTTTATTGCTATAATTGTCTATATATACAAAACTTTACGTCTCAATGCCCGTTTTTTTAAATGAACTTGCATTCAAGGGGGTAAGACATCAAGCGAGCGTCCTTCAGCTGTCAAATTTAAAAAAAAACGCGTTGGAAGAGAGGCTTGCATGCATGCTGTAATTCCGAGGTTAAATTTATCAAGCAATTGTGTAACCAGGAGGAGGTACGGTCCGCCCCGGGCATTACCTATCCGTTTGGGGGTGACATTTGCAATTACAGAAGATTGAAATTATATGAAAACTTCATGAAATTAAATAATCACTTAAGTTATGAAACTGCACAGTAGACCATTCATAAAGCGTAAAACTCAGTCCAAACTTTGGTCGATTTTTAATTCGTAATGTAATATCGTACCTAAGTGTTATATCCTAGATACACAGCGCTCCTAATGAATAATAATTAATGACTCACTAGACCATAATGGTTAATTAGGCAACTGCAAATTACTGTCAAACTGGTTTTGACATACTTATGACAGTGAAGAAGTGAAATGGATCGATCGCCGCTATAAATTTTCGTTTTATTTATTTTATTTTACAATTCACCGATTTGGAAATGAAAAAACATTATAAAAAAGTATTATGATAATATAGTTTGTACTTTGCATTTCTTCTAATTTTTGAAATGGGCAGATGCACAGCGGAGCTTCAGATTTATATTATATGCCAAAATACATTCAGTTCTAGGACATTTTTCCTCATTAGAGCTCCAATGAATGAAAAAAATACTTCATTTAATTATGATTTAATTTTAGAGCCATAATTACGAATACTATGTGACACACAGACTCTGAATGAATAATTAGTATTAATGATTTATTAGATCGCGTTGTGTGTCTAGAGTATTATGCTAAACAGATGGGGCATGCATTAACTTTTTGGCAACTTATATCTGTCAGCCCTAGATCTGACGTTTTTCAGACTCTTAGCAGTTACGGATTCTAATGTTAAGCACCCAAAAAACTAACTTATCACCAAATGTCCAATCTAGTGCTCTGTTTAAAAAAAACAAAATTATTCTTTTCATGTGATTATAAAATTGTTTCATTTTTTTCTATAGATTGTCTACTAGGCTTGAATACGAGCTCCTTTTATACAACTTTCGAATTAAAATGCATTAAATATGTTTTTCTCTACCACTTTTTCTTGTTATTTTAAAGTTAGCAGCTTTTTTTCAAAAATGTGTTAATCTAGTCCTCTTTTAAAGGAATCCCGTTCGCCTTCCTTCGAGTCCATCGGTTTTGTGTCGTTTCTGTTCTCTCGTTTTATGTTCGTAAAGCATTGTTAGTTTTGATAGTTTTTTTCTTGAGCAAGTACCTACACAATACAAACTTACCCAGGGACGTTCCATTCTTTTCCTAAATATCCCATGACTTTTCCGGCAGAAACAGGAAGCGTTCATTATGCTTTAGTTCTAGGAGTTATTAAATATTTCTCATATTTTTTCCCCTGTGATATCCCATAATAAAGATTTAGCTTAACCTCGCTTGGAGATCACACAATAGATCAGCTCTAGTCTCCGCATCAGTAAGGTTTTACTGCCCTAGTCTCCCCTAGTCTTAGCTCAGTTTAAGCACCCACGATCGAGGACCCGAGAGTAGGTATCAATTGCAGTTTTTAGTTCCTTGCTTACAAATTAAAAAAAAAACAGAAATTAGGGAAATGATCATAGTCAGGTCGGAATTTATTTGTATATTATTAAATTATATTAGATTAGATTTATGAGGGGTGTGTAGGCGTTAGCCTCGCTTTCACTACGACCTGAAAGATCTATTGTCCCCGTTAAATTTACTCCCATTCTAGGTTCAGGCCATTATAACCATTCTGGGATTGAGGTCCCACACGTAGTTTGGTGGAGGAAAAGCATGTTTGAGATGGAGTTATCTGCGCCTGGCATCCTGAGAGAAGCAGCAAGATGAAGTATCAGGCAAACCCATCTTGTTTAGGTGATACATCAAGGGGCAATGGCCTGGGAAAAGCTCTCTCATCATTTTGAGCTCTGTTCTTCTAAGGAGTAGGAATTCTATTATTTGTATATTATACACTCTGTTTCAATCAAACAAATTTAAAATTTTCCGTTTTCCTGAAAACTATGGCAATGATAAATGGCTATCAGATTATGGAGGGATACTTAAGACTGTTCGAACGCATTGACAATTTACCGTAATAACAAACTGGAAAATTTCAAATTCGTTTCTAGTTTTGAAGCAAAGTGTATTATTCGGCGCCTTCATGCCATAGTCACGAAACTGAGGAGGTATTCTTTTGAGAAATGGCAATTTTAAGAGTAAGCGTTTTTCGAGTATTTGAGCCCATTTTTGAAATGAAGGGCACGTTCAGATAAGGTTTTTATAGAATAACAGAATATAGATTTGATTGTTCAGAGTTATGTATGAGTACGGCAGATCAAAATAACCAAAAAATCAGACTCGCAATTATGGCATCACGGCGACATATAAATTCTAAGTAAACTAAATTAAAATATCAATAATTGCTCATTTGCTTATTTGCCCCCAATTGTACGATTTTGTCATCAAGATCATATTTTAAGCTATCTCTTTTATAAAGAAATTTTCCGCAATCCAACTTGAAATTCCCCTCAAGAATTTACAAATTCCACTCCCCAGCACGACTTGAATATACTTGCTTGCCAACAGCCGCCACAACCGAAATGCTTCCTAATCGACCTATCTACATGATGGAAGCATAAATAAAACCACCTCCAGTTGAAACAAATACAGCGATGATGTATCATAAGAAAAATATTATTTCATATGAATGAATTCAACCTAACGCAGCTACTCGTATAGCAGTGTTTGTAGGTCCCATAGTCGCATTTTTTCAATTGCATCCCTTAGGCTTAGAGCCAGAGCCATTACTTATTGAGTGTAGCTACACTATAAGTCGCGAATGAGCAACATATATTTGTGACATCATAGTTAGATCCCAGACGTGTTTGAATGCGATACATTTTGTTGGATGTTGTTCGATTGTTGATGGAAGCAAAAATAAAATCACCTCCTCCAGGCAGTGGCGTCACTTGTGAAATCATAGGCAGACGCAGAGCCCAGATGTGTTGGAATGCTATAATTTTCAATGCATGTTGTTCGATTGATTTGGTTTTGATTGTTGTTTTTTTTTTATAGAGGTGCTTTTATTATTACTTCTCTTTAATAGTAATACAGCAGAGGAAGAGAAAATATTTTGAAGAAATTTTTCATCGTAATTTTTTATTTGCTTTCATTTTTACTGGCTTTAATTAAATTAAATTGGAAAACCTATGAGAACCAATGCTTCCCTTGCTTCCAAAGACTTCGCGCCACTGGTCTCGCATTACATATATTCGCAATGTGGTAAGATGTGATATTATAACGTATTTTAACTTTAAATCGCTCAGCTTATTATGTAAAGTTCCGAAGTTGTGCTGCTCTGCATACGTTCAGCTCTATAGATCTACGTGAGGAACAGATTTTATTACATATAGATCTATGAATTTTTAACTACTAGACGCCTGCTCTTTACTCACGTCATAAAATTTTCGAATGCTTTACCCACTCATATTAAGAATTCTATTCAGCCAGACACGCTTAATGTTTTGAGAAAAAAAAAATTATGAATTCCTCACTTCGAGCTGAACGCAACAATACTTCTTTATTTTTTATTATTATTTGCATAACTTTCTCTTTGCTATTATTTTTTTATTATTATTTTCTTTTCCGGTTTTTTTCTTGCATATTGTCTTCAGATTTATTTTACATCTGTGTTTTATTAGATTCATTTAGTGTAGTTTATTATTCTTTTACTTTTTTTTAGTATTTTTCCATTATCTCTCTACTTTTTAGTATTCAATTTTTAATTCTTTCATAACTTGTACTTTTGCTGTATCTACTGTACATACTTAAAAAAAGTTTTAATCTTACATGCATAAGTATTCCCAAATAAACAAATAAATAACTCAAAGCTCAATGGAGGCGTTTTGTTAGTATCAACGGTAACAGATATTGAAAACAAAACTTAGTTTAGAATTAAAAGATTTTACTTATATCTCAATATTAATATTATCAGCATCCTCTCAACTATCAACTACCATTTTCTACACAAAATTGTGTACCTTCCCAACTGTATGCTCGTTACATACAATATTAATATACCTACATAATATATATATCCATATGTGTGTGTAATTCATACCATTCACAGCTATATTCATTTCCAAGAAAGCCAAAATTCTGAAAATCCTCATTTTCGCAATATTTAATTTTGCTATCCTGACTTCAGTATGAATGTTTTCGTAATAATTTCTCATAGAATAGTTCCGCATCCGAGGAGGGATCTATGGAAACCTAATTCGATCGAAGGGGAAATTTTGATAATGCGACTTCCTCTGTTTTATTCCAGCCAAGTACGAAGCTATCAACCGTCCTCTCTCCCGGCAACAGAATATAATATTCTGCTCATATGGAACTATTCCGGTTGTCAGAACTTTTGTTCATTCGGATATGGCCGGAGGCCCTATTTAGGTTGAGTTTGTACGACTGCGAACTTTCAGTTTTATCTCAATTTCCTGCCTTATTACTGATTGTAGTAAGTTGCCGATGGATTCACGGATACCTCACATATACACAAAGTTCCGTACTGCAGATGAAGTCGGAGCATTGTGAAATAAGTACACAGAGTAGTCCAGTTTGTTGTAATCAGTTTCGCAAAATTTATCGCTTGGATGCAAGGAGAGGAGTCTCATTTAAGTCTATGTTGGAAAATTAAGGACCAAATATTCTTCCTATTGTATATCTGACCGCAGTAATTGAGCTCAAAAGCGGGAATTAAATGCATATTGCGGTAAGCACGTAAAATAATTTAGTGAGCACACACGTGTTTGGATTGTTGTTGGTGAGAAATTTTCTTCTTATTTCAGTTGAGTTTTAAACAAAACCCACTACATCCTTTCCCCCTCACCATCTAGCAACACCCAGAAAATATTCCCCTTCAGAGTATTGAGAAGAAAATTGTACAAAATTGAATTCTATAGTCTCACAGTTGTGCTAAATTGAAACAGTTTCCTTTTTCTTAAGTTGTTTTTCTTTTCCCTTCCGTCTTCCCGTTTAGAAAAAATAAGGTGAAAAAAAATGCGAGTTCATTTCGAGAGAGGAGGAAACTGAAAACTTTACGAAATTGGAACTGAGTATGAAGACCGAAACTTTATTGAAAAATGTCGTTGCAAGTTCAATAAAGTTTTCAAAAACTTGAGATAAGATGTTGTGCATGCTTTTTATGGGAAATTGTAGTCCCGGAACTTTCCTAAAAGCCGATCTGAAATTACTTTCAGAGTTTCGGCAAATTGATTCACATTCAGCATTAAGAATAATAATACACATGTTCGAAACTCGGAAATTTTCCTTAATTTCGAAATGCAAAACTTCAAGTCGACTGCATAGGAAATTTCACTTTGATGATCATTGCAGTTATTTAAGGGAACACATTTGAAAAGTTTTATGGAGGCAAGTTTGTTTCTTAAGTTTTCTGTAATGGCGGATCGGTAATAGTTGCGCATAAAATATAATTTCAATTGAAATAAGCAACTTGATCCAAGTTAGATTATTCAGGGTGGTATCGATTAAAACCAATTTCAGTGATGTAAGGGATTTTTTTTTTGAATTTATACGATAATTTGAAAACATATTTTTTTAAGATATTCCACAGCCTGTCCTGGATCTTTTCATCAAAGAATTCTAAAAGTGTAAATTGAAACATTTTAAAAGTCACGTGTTACTGTCACATTGTGTGTAGTTAATTTAAAAGTTCTTGTATACATTCTCTGTACATTTTGATAACATTGTTTAAAAAAAATCCATTTTAAGGTTCCATACGATAAAAGGAATGACGGAACCATTCTAAGATCGCTCCGGCATTCGTCCGTCTGTCTGTCACAGACATTTTCCCGAAAACTACATGACGAAGGAAATTGGAATTTCGCAGAATGTTAGGTCTTCATGACGCGCACATATTTCAATAGTCAAAGATTATGAAATATTTTTATTTATTAATTTCTAATGGAGTGAATTGGGCGTCCTCAAAAAAAATTTTTTTTTTCGTGTGGGGTATCGTTTAGAAGAGCTACTTCTTGCAATAAAAAATAAATAAAAATGTTTGGTGAATCGGTTATAAGGATCCCAAAATGTCCGAAAATTTGGATTTTTGAGCGCGTTCCTTTTTTCCTTCATATTAAGCATTGAAGTTAATAGTAAATTTGTTTGGCGACTCTTTGGTCTCCTTTTACCCTGGGCACAATTAAATGCGCTCCGTGGGGCTGGTAAAATAGCTTCAACAGGTAACTATAATGAATCCTTAGGACAACCAGGTTTACAGTTATTAACCATTGTTGGAAGCATATCATCTTCATTTATACTAGATTCGTGCAATCATAATTTTAATTTTGTGACTTAGAAAGGGGCTGTTCTCCCTGTGATATGAGAATCTGCAGGCCAAATACCTGTGCTTTTAAAACCATGGCGCGCATTTCGAACTGTTGCTGCCTTCCCATAAGGTTAGTTAAACAAATATCCGATTTTTAAGCAGGTAACGACCCGTTTGGGATGACTTTTTAACCACTTTGAAATTTCATGATCTAAATAAGTCTTTAATGGTCCGTAAAAGCTCACATGTAGTGGTTGCATCCAGTGAGTGCAGTATGGGGGCAGACATAAAACATTTATACTATTCTTCTTTTCAATATTCAAATCTTCTAGTCCTTTGTGACTTGCATGTCCATCAAGAATAGGAAGAACTTTATCTTCAGCACTTGCCTTTTCATAGACTTGAAAGTATTTCAGCCATCTTAAAAACACTTCTGCAGGCATCCATCCCGTTGGGCTTCGTTCACAAGTTCATTTTTTTTGGGAAATATCATACATGAAGAAATGTATGTATCAGCTGCATAGCATTCATACAATATACAACTGCTAAATGGGATCCACGTTCAGCACGGGTGAGACAACGCACTTGCTTTTTACCGGTCGTTGCTATAATTTTTTGACGCTTCATTCACATTATAAATTTTATTTAGGCAAAAGCTTTGAATACTCAATAGCTCTGCATAAGTCTTACAAGACTTTTCAACTTGTCGTTTATTGAAAACTCTGGTCACAGAAGCGGGTTCAGATGTAGGAAATTGTCCTTATTTCTAATCAGAAAACCGCTTAGCCACTCCTGTCCAGCTCTTCATTTTTCTAAATTGAAATTATGAGCAAAGCCATTTATCTCTGCTAATTGGAAGGTAAGCTCCTGAACCCTTTACGAATCAATGTCAGCTTATATCATCCTGAGCCTTTGGTATTACGCTCTAAAGTTTCGCTCGTTCCTAATGTGTGCTTTTAGAGATTTGCCTGAGGGACACCAAATCTTTTAACTGCTAATAGCCAGTACATCTTATTTTTTTAGACAGCCTTCTGCATTGATACATTGCTCGAGGATTTTCTATTAGTGTTCCTTTTATAGCCTCGCAGTATGCTGTTACTAGTAACTGCAAAAACGTGCTCAGAGTACTCAAATAAAATAAATACATAAGAATTATAAAAGAATAATATATTTGTTAACAAAAAACAAGTTTATATCATAAATAACGTTATAACCTACTGATTTAACTACACTTAAATAATATTAGTAGCACTACACTTTCAAAAATCGAAAGAAATTTATCTGAATGAAAAACTTGTGTCACTGGGAAACACTTTTTTTCTTCCTACACTTTTTTCCAATGCCCTATCTAACTTGTGAATAAACAGAGCGCTAGAAGTACAAGAAAATCATACAAAACAGATCGGCGGTGCTGAAGCTATATTGAAATATTGAATTCCCTAAACTAGAAATATTGATTCTAATATATACTAAAACTATTAATTTTAGTGTATTATCCGAAATAAGTAAAAGTTTTGTCTTTAGTATATTTCACGTGTTAAGAGTATTAGTCTTAAAACATAACCCCAAAAATACTAGAAGCATTACGTCTAGTATTACTAGGAGCATTGAACGTAGTACATATAATTGAAACATTTTCTACTCAAACAAATCATTGCGTTCTGATCCATCATTCGAGACAGATCGGCAGTTCAGAGGCCTACTAAAGTCTTAAATCACCAAACCTAGCAGAATTCTGAACCTAGTAAATTATTTTAAGGGCACTGACTTTAATACTGAAACTCAAAAATACTAGAAAAATTCTATCTAGTTTTACTGGGAGCATTGTGCCTAGTCTATTATCGTATATTGCTTAGCAAATATTCATCAAACTTGCTACTATATAAATACAGCATTTTTTACTCAGACAGTTCATTGCGTTCTGAGCTCTCAAACAGGACAAATCAGCAGTTTGAGGCCATAGTGAAGTTTTGAACTCCCAAAACCAGAAGCATTGAATCTTGTATATACTGACAGCATTGACTTCGACACTGCTAAAAATCTTGTTTTTAGCGTATTTCACGTGTTAAGAATTTGCTGCTAGCGCAAAACCTAAAATTGCTAGACATATTAACTCTAGTATATCCAACCTATTAGAAATATTAATCATCACTAGAAATACTGATTCTGGGATTGCTAAAAAATAAAGTCCTACATTTGTCAGCAAATATACAGCTGTACTCCTCGCACACAGAAACCGCTCTGTTCTCATTAACTTGCTGCCTGTGCGCACGGTGCTGCCTAAGCTCCTTCGTGTAGGAATATATGTAACTACACCAAGCAAAAACTGAGCTGTTACGTGTACGCAGCCTAAATTGTAAAAGTATAGTTACTACATATACGTGCTTGCCAGGTTAATTCACTAGCGATTCACTGCCTGCACACAAGTTGTCATACGACAAATAATTTTACAACATTGATTAAATTTTTTAAAAGTAAAAATAACATTTTTTCTGGCTATAAAACAAATGTTATCTCACGTTAGTGCAGATTAAACAAACACAAAGGTGGAATCGCGTTGGAGTATTCTGTTGGATTAAACTCGTCATTTCGTTGGATTTCTTAATTGGAATATAGTATTTTTTGTAGTTTTGTAAGACATAGCAAGTAAGTGAGAATTATAACTGAGAGCAAAATAAAAAATTGAATTTTTTGACTTCATCATCTTATTATCCATTCTAAAGCTTTCTGATCTGGTACCTCATTCTCATTTTATGACTAGAGCTGTCATAGGCCTAGACTTAGAGGACATGGTTGGCAAAATAAATAGTTCTGAGATTATTACGTGGTTATTGGGCATTGAGTTAATCCATGGATGAATATAGAATTCATTCGACGCCTAGATCGACAAGGACATCTTGAATGGTCTTTACTTTTACATTGTTACAAGCTCCTTCGATATCAAGAAATATAATGTATTCGTTGCATTCGATTGGTTTTTCAATGGTTCTATAATGATTACATAATATAGCGTAGATTCACGTGAAGTTTTTTTTTAATATGCGTTCTGCGATCTAGAAGTATCATTTGAGCAGGTTATCCATAAACGTCCAAAAGTGCATACGAACTCCTAAGAAAAAATCTCGAGTAAAAAAACATATTTCTGCTCTTGGACTGTTATTATCCACCAATACGAAATTTGTAAAACAAAAATAATGTTTCTCTATAGTCATAAAGGTCTTTAAGACCTAGTCGTACGCAGTATATCGTAGTTAAAAAAAAAAAACTCGTATAAAGCATTCAAACCAACACAATCTCGCGCACAGAAAGGAAACATAATTTTTATGTATTGACCTTCAATTTGTTAAAATTTAATTTTTCTGTTGAGGTCACAATTTAGTTTCTGTGACTTGTTTAAAACTTTGTCGATATATGACGTTAATATTAATAAAAAAACTATGTATATATAAGTATAAGTAAGCATTTCTCAAAGAAAAACTTATGCTCATTTATTTACTAAATTAAATTCACATGTTTTACCTATCTTCCTTGACTAAAAATATTTTTTTTTATCCAACCCATACAAAATTTGTTACGTACCTCGTCGTACAGTGCTTCCTTGGTACTTTTCACTGATTAATAAATTAGGTAAAATACTTAGGTTAACTCTTATAATAGTACATAAGTAAAGTAATTTTATTTAATAAAGTTCACTTGTTTTTTAAAAACCATTCAAGGCATTTTTAAGTTGTTTACACGATTCATTCAAATCTCACTGGTGTTGCGCATCGTTTTCACCCTCATCAGAGTCAATGTACAAGAACCTATTTTATAAAATAGATAAGAAAAAAGCTAAAATTGTTCTAAGACCAATTGAGAGATCTAGTCTCGTACGGCCGGGGGGGGGGGGGGGGGGGTGGAGGTTGAAAAGATAGCTCAGTCTATTTTAAAATGCAAAATATAAAATTTATTCAATAGGTACATGTAAATTGCTTGCACACCAAATTCCGATAAAACAACCTTACGACTAATACTAATACTACTAATTCAATATAACATTTCAAATTCAATAACTAAAAACTAAAATTCAATATGAAAATTCAAAAATAAATTCAACTTCGTCTGAGTGACGTCACGAAGTCCGCCATCTTCGCTCTATTCTTTCTGAAAAGAGAAGAAGAAGAAAATTAGTTGTCTACAGAATATAATTCTGTGGAATTATATGACAACGCTGCAGCATGTAGCACGATGAAAATACTACAGCACGTAATGCCGACGCGGTGGCAAAATGAAGGATGCTGCAGCGTGTGGGTGCAAGTGTTGCAATGTGAGGTAACGATGAGATCAAATTTTCAGATTAGACTCTGAAACAGATGAGCTCTGAGAAAAGAATGGTGCCATCTATTGTGGCTCGTGGGCTTCATATAGCCGTGGTCACAAGTTATGTTCTTTTCGTCTCTTGGTGTTGCCCTAGCAACGCTCATTTCTTTTGCTTGTATTCTGACCAGGGCGAGGGCGAAATCAGCTGACTGGATTAATGTCACTATGTGCCATTGCGAAATTAGCACAAAGGTAAGTTGCTGTAGTTAAAGTTGTTTTTTTTCTGTCTGGCAGTACTGAAATCGCGTTGTGTTTCATTAATTAACTAGTTAGTAAATTATAAAAATATCGTCAAGCTGTGCAAATATTACTGTTCTGTACGCATTTGTAATGATTTCTTCCTTATTTTGTCATTATTATCTACAAAATAAAGATTACAATGTATATTATACGCTTTTCAGTCATTTTCCACTCAAAAGAGAGATGATTAGAAATAAAAACACAAATTTCCATTAGTATCTATCTTTTATTTTCAGTTCGACCATTATAAATTTACCTTTGACAGTTTATTGACTAGTCAGGACTGACTAATCAGAAGACTAGGTATTAGCGGTTTACACGAGGCTGTGTCAGTGTCAGTTCTACTGTAATCCCCGTGTTGAGAATGGTTCGACGGACAGTACAAATGATTATAGCCAATTTCATAGGACTTCATAAAGGGTTTTCCAATAAGAGGTGTCATTTTAATTAGTCCGCTATCTCGGTAGATGTCACTTTTGGAGCTGTAATTTTTTGACATTTGACAAGTAGAAACTACGCCATTAATAAAGGTGGAACGATACACGATTCAACAACGCATTGAAATTATTAAAATTCACTATAAAAATGGTGAAAATGTGGCAGAGACGGATCGTAAAACCCGAACATTTTTGGGTCGTCGTGAAGCACCTTGTCGGACCGCAATACAGAAATTGGTAGAAAAATTCGAGCTGTCGGGACAAGTTAGTGATGTGAAGAATAAAACCCGTGCACGTCGCTCAAGAACAGCCGAGAATATTGCTGCTGTAGCCAAAAGTGTTGAAGAAAACCCAGGTTTGTCCATTCCTCGTCGTTCTTTGGAATTAGGCATTCCACAAACGTCATTACACCGTATTTTGCATAAAGATTTGGGTCTTAAGGCTTATAAAGTTCAGTTAACACAAGAACTCAATCCGGCCGATCATCAACAACATCGAGTCTTTGCTGATTGGGTCCTTGAAATGCATGAAAATGATCCGGAATTCCATCGAAAACTCATCTTGAGTGATGAGGCCCATTTCCACCTCGATGGCTTCGTCAACAAGCAAAATTGTCGCATCTGGGGCTCGGAAAACCCAAGAGTTATTGTTGAAAAGCCTCTCTATCCTCAACGTGTGACTGTTTGGTGCGGTTAATGGTCCCGCGGGGTCATTGGACCTTACTTTTTCGAAAATGAGGCTGGAGCAACAGTTACGGTGAATGGATTGCGCTATCGACAGATGATTAATGATTTTTTATAGCCGGAATTGGATGGTATTGATCTGGATAACGTCTACTTTCAGCAAGACGGCGCTACGTGCCATACAAGCAACAAAACCATTGATCTTTTACGGGAAAAGTTTCCGGACCGTGTTATCTCTCGAAGAGGTGATCAAAATTGGCCACCGAGATCTTGTGACTTAACACCTTACGACTTCTTCCTTTGGGGCCACGTGAAAGAGGAGGTCTACGCCAACAGCTCAGCGTCGATTCAAGACCTCAGAGATGGAATTTGTGAGGCTATCGAGGACATAGGGCAGCCACTTTGCGATTTGGTTATGGAAAATTTCATGAAAAGGATATGGTCCTGTAGGCGTGGTCGTGGTGGTCATTTGGCTGACGCTATTTTCCATTGTTAACGGCATACCTTCCTCTTTATAATGAAATAAAGATCCGATCATTTATCTCAAAAAATGGAATTTTTCTTTGAATATCAACATAACACCTCTTATTCGAAAACCCTTTATTATGACGAGCTTTAAGTACAACGAAAATATCTAGCGTTAATGGTTTCGATTGGCAATACCAAGTGGGCGTTGCCCGATTAAGACAATTTTTGATACTGGATTTTCTATTTTACTCCTCTTCGGTTAAAAACGCAATGCACAAAATTTCAGCTCTCTACGTCAATGGGTTCTCCGGCATTGTCCGAATATAGTTAAAACCGAAATTTTTGTATGGCAACCCCAATCTATAATTTTTTAAAAACGTCGTTTGCAAAATTTCAGCTCTCTACGTAAACGCGCTCTCAATTTATCGTGAGGATGGACAGACAGACAGGCGGACAAATATGCAAAAATTAAAGTAGGTAAATTATGATATTATGGTTGGATATCCAATTCCTTTTGCTGTACCATCATTATTTCTAGGCATTACAAACGGAATGACTAATTTAGTTCCTGCAAACATCATGATTCGAAAACAATTTGCTAGCGAATCATAATCTCCGGCTGAAACTTCGAGATCGAACTCGATATTGAACGGAAAACAGACTACCAGCGTAGTAAAAGGAACATGATTCTCGACTTATTAATCCAACATTCTCTCTCGATAGCGAATTGCTTTAGATCCTAAGACGAACCGAAATTGACGCTAAAACCAAGTTTGCGCAGAATGCGTTTGTGTTAGTGGTGTTATATTTATTTCTTATATATTAAGAGAACCGAGCTATTCTCGAGTCGAAAGCGATTCGCGCAGAGCGAGTGTTTATAGACATTTAATTAAAGCCGTGGAAATAGTCATTTATTGATTTTAACTGAATAAGGTCCGTGAACATTGTTGTCTTGGTCACTTCACCTACTTATCAGATATCAGGTAAACACTAGAAATTTTAGCACATGCCACTAAACAGATAAATTATTAGTAAGTGCTGAGTCATTTTAATCTTACTCAGAGGGACCAATGAATCTCGCAGTAAATTCGAAGCATAGACGCACGTACTCATTTCATTGTAATTTCCAAATCAGAGAAATGGAGAAATCTCGGGCAGAAACTGGAATTGTCGTGCTGAGCTCTCTATTTTCCTCTCATTCGTAACAGAATCAGACAAACGAAGGAATCTCGGAAGAAGCTCGAAATTTTCATTTCTTGCCCAAATTCAAGATTACTTCCAGAAAGCGAGCTCTGCGCTAAAACGTTTGCAAGGGTATAACCTAGAGATATCATCTATGTATAAAAAACAGGACAAATATTTAAAGATAAAAATATGTGTGTGAGAGTAGCAATCCTTTCTCTTTTTCTTGGAAATATACTTGACAAAATTTCTTAAGAATTTTATACCATTAGTGGTCGAAAATGAACAAGGGTTAGATTAATTCGAGTGCTTGCCGGCTTCGGTTGGGCTGCTTATGTTTTAATCGTAAACCGAACGTAGCTGAGCATCCATATTTTCTCAGGAATTTCGTCGTCCAAATTGCTAATCACTCACACCATCCCAAAACAAAGCACTCAAATTTTTCTTATTAATTTACTAGAAAATGCTCCTTCCGAGTTTGCACTTTTCGTGGCAGCTGAAATCCTTCGCTATCTCCTGAACTGAATGGAAATGTTGAATTGAAGCATCTAAATCCAACAACATAAATATTTGGGTGCAAATTTCAACTCGGAACGCGAATTATTTATGCTTCAGTTTGAATGCAGCTAGGTAAGAAAAAACTTTTCATGTTGGCTTTGATATATCATCTGTTCCTGTTCATCTATCCCGATTTCTTTGACCTTTGACAGGATTCTGTGATTCTCTTTGAAATTTATGGTAGAACATATTAAATATATAAGGGAAGATATTATCAGTATTATTGATGATTCTACAAAGTATGCATTTGAAATAATCCAGAGTTTGAAAACAATGTGCACATTATGTTAGTTTTAGGCTCGGTCAATAAAGCGATTTCGTTCCATTCAATTGCAGCGCTGCGAGCAACAAACCACCACATTCCCAATAAATGGGGAACATGTGTGGAAAATGGCTCATATTTGTCACTAAATTGTAGATCACAAATTTTGTTTTCGCACTGGAATGCAAATTACCACCATCGAAACGGATATCCCGATTTACCGCATCCCTCCCTCCACGGTTCAATTGCACATTCGGTCCATACGCTTCTGGCGCCGGGATGATAAAGTCTACCAACATTTCACATGGGCCTTGCCGCTAAAAGTCACAGAACAGCTCGATCCAAGGAGTCCATCGGAATTTACAAATTTCATCTAATGCCAGCAAAAACCATTAGAGAAATAAATTGCAGATACTCTTCTGGTTTCCAGTGTTTGTTAAACGAATTTCATTTCTCATTTTAGTTCGCTGAAATGCTTTTGGAGTAGCGAAATAAACAAGATTTTTTTTTTACCGGGGCCGTAGCTGTCACACGTCCTTTTCGAGAGCATTGGACACCCAGGCTCAAACAACTGGCCCCTATATGCAGGAAGCTTAGTAGCTCAGCTCAGGTCTACAATGGATGCGCCCGTTGACCATCCTACTCTGCTTTCAAAATTGTAGAGTCCAATTTCGATTAGAGCTCTTATTGGATTAGCGAAAAGTTATTACGTGTACAACTAGATCCGCACACCGAGCACAATATAGTCTCGGTCCAGACTCCTCGGTCCCGGCGAGATAGCATGTTACAGGCAAGAAAAAATGGCAACCCAATTCCCAACAATGTGTAAATGTTGAACGGAATGGACGAATGTTATCTGTACAAATCCTTCGCAAATAATCAGCGTGGAAGGAGGCGGTAGAGTATTGGGTACTAGGAATTATGATAAAATGACAACTACATTTGAGTAATTGCTTTCGATAGAGCTTGTTATTATGTACCTGTGCCAGGAGTGCAAACATTGTTTTCAATATATCTCTCTGTTTAAGAGAAGGAGGCTTCTGTGATGGAGTTTTTAATTTAAGTCTGAATTTATCGAGGGCCCAGCAAAAGCTTTTCTTGAGAGAAATTCTTTTATTTACCAGTTCGAAGGTACCTGCATTTCTGTACTTAACTATTCCTCTCAAGCTGAAGAAAGCACTTCTAGGAGGATATTTCAGTCGTTCACGAGTTTGATGTGCTCCTTCTTCTAAGTACATACTTATTATGTATCCAGCTAGAGAGATATGTAACCTTACTTGTGCAAACGAAGTACATAATATCTCAGCCCTCAAGAAAGCTGTTTACATTGCAATATAGGCAGGGCTTTGTTATTAGAAGTGCAGCAACCTTAAATATTATTTTCTGGCATACACCTTCACATGAGATACTTGCTGAAGGAAAACGGAGCAACAATTTCGTTGAGTATTCATCTAACGTCATGGTACATTGCCGGCTTACTCTTCACGGATGGAGGGCATTTTCTTGCAAATATCTTCTAAAAAAAACTACTACTTTCCAAGTATGTAGATGCTTTCGTGACTTCCATCCTCCGTTAGAAAATAGGAAATTTCCTTGCTATTCCATAAATATAAATTATCCGCATGAATAACTAAATTGAATTTTATTTATAAAGATGTCTTTTTACCAGTTTAATATTTATGGAGCAAGTGTAAAGTAAAAGTAAGGTTTGAATATTAAAACATAAACAATGTAAGATGCCTCTAGATTTTAGTACAGTGAGAGCGTTACGTAGTCATTCGAACGTAGGTTATGCCACTTAAAATTCGAAACTGCAAATCATTTTTTTTTTATTTCGAAAAAGAGATTTGGACATTTACCCTGAAAATGTATAAGCCTGCACTTTTGACTTATCGTTATGAATTATCGCCGTATAAACCGCGAGTCTGTGGCGGGTTTTAAATCACGCAAGATAAAAATGGCTACAACTAATTTCACAGGTTTTCCCATTACGAAGGGCAAACATATTTCGTGTTAGAGTTAAGAACGGTAGAAAGGATTTCTCTATAATTGTAAAGTGCTACTCGTCCATGAAAAAAATTCTTTCTTAGGAGCATTGACCCGAAAGAGAAAAATAGGGGATCATTGTTTGACATTGAATGACATAGGAATGAACCCGAATGCACCCTTATATGTACATGATAGCTTGACCAGTCGCAATTATTCTCTGTACCGAAGTGTTTTACGATTACGCAAGCCGTGGCGTTTGGCTGCTGTCTTTACTTTGCGGGGTCTTGTTTATGTCCGTAAGAAAGTGAATGATGAAGCCTGCTGCATTGCTAACGAATATGCTCTCAACAAACTTGCAGTGACCGAGTTGAATTGCTTTAGACTTTAGTTGTTATATTTGTAGTAGAATTTTCTAAAAAAAAATTTTTTCTCTTTTTGCTACATTTTTATATTTAATAATTTAATAATAATTAATTTTAATGGCATATAAATGTTTAGAGTGCGCATTTCATGTTATCTTTTTTTTGAAAATTATTGTTTGACTTTTTTCATCTGTACCACGTTTTGTCACTGGTTTTCATTCTAAATGAATTTCGAATTTCTTTTTGAATTGGCTAGTTCTTAATTTTATGGATTTTTATTTACTAGGTCTACTATAGGTTTACTATAAATAATTATAGCAATTTCAGATCTGGTGGCCTTGACAACTCGCGGATTGTGTTAAAAGTGTTGTCGGAACGATATGAGGGTTTGAGTATTTGTCATTTAAATGCACAAAGTTAAATGAAAAAAATTGATGAATTCATGAATATTTTTGGTAACTCAACTCTAGATTTATATGGCGTGTCTGAGACTTGGTTAAAACCTCATATCCCTTGAATGGTTATACCTGTTTTAGGAATGATAGAATAAATAGAGTGGATATGTGGTGGTGTCGTAATTTTCTTAAAGAACTACCTTCGTAGACGAGTAGTTGCCCTGTCCTCCCCGGAGGCACAAATCGAATACATGTTTTGTTGATTTTCTAGTTGATTCGGTACAAGTCTTGGTTGGTGTGATCTACAAACCCCCCCTCCCCCCACATCGCAGATTTGAGTCCTTTAGAAAAATTATTCTCTCTTTTGTCCCAAAAATTCAACTACATCATCATTGCCGGAAATGCTAGAACTATACTTGATCTAGTGGACTGTTTTAGTTTGTCTGTTGTGAACTTGATTACCCCCAGACATTTCACCGAAACATCAGAATTTAATAATCGGGATTTCAATAATATTAACTTGGACATGTTGTTTGCTGCGGCGATGCATATTGATTGGAGTGGCCTTTACAATACTGCTGTTGTTGAATTACAAATTTCTTTGGTTAATGACAACCTAGCTTTTATCTTTAGTAGACATATTCCACTTAAAACCTTCAGTATTCTAAACCAAAATTGCCCTTGGATCACTCCTCAGATTACTACATTGATGAACAAATGTGATAAGGCATATAAAAGATGGAAGCGTTATCGCATTGAATCACTTAGAGATGAATATCGCCGGTTGCGATATCTCATTACATCTACCATTTTAAAATCCAAAAGAAGCTATCATAGAAAAAAGCTTGATGACAAGCTAACAATCAAGAAACTTTGGAATAACGTGCTGGTATTGCGGCATCAAAGAAAAATAATACGATGGATTCAGGTCCTAATGTATTAAATGCCGAGTTTGAGGCTTCTTATATGTATTTCATCTTTGATGTCCAAAGTGTTTGAAAAAATGTTTTACAAACATTTGTGCATATCTGGAAAGCAATATTTACTTGAATTCTTATAAATCTGGCTTTAGATCTCGATATAGTTGCACTACCGCTCTCTTGAAAATTACTGAAGAAGTACTGCACGTGTGCTGATGCACTTTTCCATAGATTTTGATAAGGTCAAATACAGACTTTTAATCAATAAGTTGGCCAACAGCTACTTTTTTTCATTCTCTCATTTCTGTACCTCAAGGTTCTATTTTGGGACCGCTGTTTTTTCCGTTTTCATAAATGATCTGCCAAATATATCTCTATGCTGACGATTTGCAACTTTATATCTCCTTGCCTTTGGGATTGATTGATGATGGTGTGGATAAAATAATAAGGATCACTTGGCAGTCTTGAATTAGTCCAAGCAAAATAACCTAGTCTTCAATGCCAACAAAAGTAATTCGATTGTTATATAAATGACATTTCATGATTTCAATCAATTTTACTAAATGAATGCCTTATCACATACTTCGATAATGTTAGAAATCTCGGTATTACATTTAACAAAAACTTGACTTGGAATAATCACGTTAACAGCATCACTGCTAAGATTTATGGAACTCTTCGTATGATTTCCCTATCGTCGGCCTATACTCCTCTATCCACAAGACGTATGCTTGTTCGTACGGTCAATATTCCTATGATTACGTATGGTTCCGAAATTTTTGCTAGTAAAATGGACTCCATATCAATGCGTAAACTCAATGCTGCCTTCAAATCAGCTGTTCGTTACATTTACGGACTTCGATGATTTGACCATATCAGTGCACATGTTATTTCAGTTATTGGATGTCCTTTAGTATCCTATCTTCTTCAAAACATATTAATTTTTTTATACATTACCCTAAAACCAGACTACCATTATAATATTTTACATTTTTCTCGTTCTAATCGAACTTCTACGTTAATTATTGATATACCAGTGTGATATCAGAGCGTCAGTTCCTTGTCCAGGCTACCAGACTGTGGAAAACTTTTGCGCCTGTGCTCAGGGGAGCACGCAGCAGAGATAAAATTAGTTTGGAATTAGCTAAATTTTGTTGGGCTTTTTTTTATAGCACTAACATAACATAGGTAACAAACTTTCTCATCCTATGCATCCTTATAAGATAATTTTTTCATGTCTTAATTGTATAGAGTCAATTATAAATAAATTTGTATTTGAAGGGCTCTTCAGTGCAAAAAACACATCTGACTAGGGCATTGAACCGTTTTTCAGGATGTATTAATATTACGATTTTGTTTAGCAACCCTACGAGAGTTCTAGTCCTTTTTTGAACTGAGATCTTAAATTTTTGTAAAATTTGTGTACAATTTTTGTTTAACTTTCCAGGTCACACCCTCTCAACCTTCTTTTCAAAACTTTTGCACCACATTTTCGGCATAGTGGATTGAAGTTTTCTTCATTTATAGGCTTAAACACAATTGGAACGAATTGGGCGGCCGAGGGCAGATTGTAGGTTCCTATGAAGAATACGGTCCACAAAACATCCCTAGAGAAAATTTGTGCTTATGATTCCAATAGTCGTCGGCCGGTGGCCCCTCTGTCATTGCAACTCGATTAATTCAATAGAATGGTCGACGACCGACAGCTACTGCAGTTTCCTATGTAATACACGATCCGCAAAAAGTACCTAGAGATAATTGTTCCTTTTACTGCAATAGACGTCGGCCATCGCAATTGTGTTTAAACCTTATAATTGCGCAAACATGAAATGAGTACCTCTGCGATGGAGGAGCATTTTAGAATTTGCTCCATTTCCATAAACATCGGCAAAAAAGTCTAATAACATATTTGCTGCAGTGTACTTTTGAAAGTTCCCTTATTCTGTCAATTAAGTGATCTACAATGAAAGGCCTAACATTTCTATGCCCATGATGCTTCTTCTCCAGTACACACTGTATCTCAGGTGGAAGTGTATTCGAAACCATCTAGTACCGTGTGCTTAAAAATGTGTTTCATTACACATAAAATTAATAAAACCGAACAAGTGTGAAGGTACGACACTGCACGCAGTTTTATGGAGTGAGAGTAGATCTTTGCGCAATAAGTAAATGCCCAGAGAACAATCAATGATTTTATTCCTAAATGGAGTAATGTGGTGAAATCTTCGCAAACTAAAAGCAAATTTAGTACAATCATTCAAAGCTACTTCCAGTTTCCGCTTACAGGCGGCATCTAGTCGAGGGAATATCAAGGATCCAACAGTAAAATGAGGTAGTAACAGCGACCTAGCCAGATTTATGCGCGTAGTAGTCGAAAGAATATTCGCGTACAACAACAGCCGTCTGAGCGTTCAAAACGAATTATTCTGGAATTTAAGAATAAACCTATATTTTTTATCCGACATACAAAGGAAATAGGAGAACCATCCAGGAGAATAGCTGGTAGGTGTGACGGGTCGAGGATGTGTCTGTATACGGATAAAACCACCGATTTAGTAGAGTGTAGTTCAATAAGAGGCCATTGACGACAGATTACTCGTGAATTCGTTCCAAATCAACATTCAACCAACTAATGCAAGCTTCAACCAAGCCGATGGGACAACTGAGATATAGTTGGACACCATCAGCATACATATGAACTTTGCAATGTAAACAATAGTTAGTAGATCGTTGATGAACATCTAAACATGAGTAGACCCAATATAGATCCCACAGGGACTCCACATGTCACACAAATACTGAAGGAAACGAGATTAGCTGGCAGCGATTTTGTAAGAAGCTATTAATAAGTTTGGAAGGAGGGGGGGCTAAAGTCAAAAAGTTCAACAAGTTTTTCAAGGAGTTTGGAATGGTCCACGGTGTCGAAGGCTTTCGTAAAATCTAGCAGAACTAAGAACATAAGATAATCATTGTCAAGAGTTATTCTAATATCAGTCGTTATATTTGACAGCGCTGTCTCACAGCTGTAACCAGCGGGGAAGCCAGACTGCCATTGACTGAGAAAGTTGTTTTGGAGCAGATACTGTTTTATTTGATTAGACATAAGTTTTTCCATCACCTTTGCTAGGAGGCATAATATGCTAAATGGTCCGAAGTCACCTGCCTCCTTTACAGAGGAAAGTTTAGCAATGGGAACAACCACAGCTTCCTTCAAAAGTGAGAGAAATTCAATGTATGTTAAACATGCGTTAAAAAATTGTAGTTTAGGTTTAATTATAAAAGGTAACAGCAGCTTAACCAAGCGGGGTGGTAAATTATCCGCTCCTATTACCTCTGAGCGAATAGAGTTAATGGTGTCAATTACTTCATTCGCATCAATACACCGGCAGCTTAAGATAGAGTCAACGGGGCGTGTCGAATGGCGCACCATACCCTTGCACGAAGAGGTGGTATTGACCTTATTGCTATGCGATACAAAGTATGTATTAAGGTCATCAGGATTTAGCTCCAAATTTGTTTTATTGGTTACACCAAGCCAACGAAGTTTACCCCAAAGTTTCTTCGAAGGGATAGTAGGGTCTAGTTTGTCAGCATAAAACGCTCGCTTAGCTTCTCGAACTTTTCTACTAATCAGAAACGTTCGAAGCTAAATATTTGACAGTTCCACCGAGGCCGTTACATTGAAGTTGCTAAAAAGTGCCAAATACAAGTACATCCAAAATATGTAATGTAATTTGATTAGGTATCGCTGGAAAAGATGAGCAAGAATAGTATTATGTTTGAGACAATCTGATATTATAACCACATTTGAATTTTCGCTTTTCAAATATACACCGAAAGAATGTATGGTTGCCTGTGAATTAGTGCAATGAAAGCTTTGAATTTCATCTTGAATCAGAAAAGAATATTTCTCCGAAAAATTCATAATTACCAAAAACTCGTTTTGATTCAAGAAATCTTTTATCTCCTGCAAAAAGCTGCCTTGTCATTCTGCATTGCAAGAGTGTGGGATTAATACAGTCATCCTTTTCTGAAATGCATCTAAGAAGTCATAAATATTTTCAATTCTTCCAAATTTGATCTGTCCCTTGATGTTCATTGTTGGTATGTAATTGTCTCCACGCCAATACTATTCGAAAAACTTTTCTAGTTCTTCTTTTAACTCTTACAGGCACAGAAATATTTACTTATTTTTTAACCCAACCTGCACTGAAATGAAACTTTTAAATTTTTCAAATTTTTTTTCTCATCAACCATGGCCTTCAAATTAGACTCAAATTCTTCATATGATTTTCTATTCATTATTTTTCAATTTTGAGATAAAATCAAACTCAAGGTCTTTCAATGCACTACAAATACGGACTGAGTCTAATAAAACTCGACGCGATCACTGACACCAATATTGTAAGAGTTAAAAGATGAAAACCAGGGCACTATGGACATTTATTTAAAAAAACATTTTGTGTCGGGTGGATTGCAGATCATAGTGGATATATAGCTTTTATAATTCGTTATATTTTCGTTGCTATTACTTTTGATAGCTTCAGTCATTAACTTTATCTTTTGATCTGAAGTATAAATGAAGACTGAAAAAGTACCCGAAGCACCAGCTGAAATGGAATTTTTCAGATGAAGGGTGGCAAATATTGGAAAACTAATTTTATTTTCTGGATCCGATGACTTGAAGATCTGGTGCACTTCCTTCAAATTCCCTAAAAGTAATCGTTTTGCACATGGTTCCTTTCCCCATCAACGTGGAGTTAAATTTTGTCGAAGGGATTCTAAAAATATTTGACTATTACCTTCATTAAAACCAAATTCTTTTTTCCAGGCATGAGTCTACTGATTTCGTCATTAAGATAAAATTGTATTGCCAGTTCTCTTAACTTCGTATCCATGTCCATGGATTTTCGGGACCGAATAGATAAAATTCCTTGCTCTTGTGATATTTGTTACTTTTCCTCAATATAAATCTCGTAGTTCCTGGAAATGTTCCTGTAGTAGTTTTTGTAACAGTCCAGTCTTCCGGTAAAAGTGTTAATAACATGCTTGTCATATTTTTGTCTTGTGTTGTCATATACTTTTCTTTCAGATTACTCGGGAATTTTTCCAAGAATCCATTAGATTAATTCACTTGATAACTCAGCACCATCTCAACGATGTTCGTTCAAAATTCTCTGAATTATATATGTTTAAAAAATAACTTCATCCAAACTGTAAGAAGCTCCATTTTCTTCTTTTTGCAGCTTCCTGAAAACCCAATAAGGATTAAAAGAAAAAAATAGAATGAGCTTTATTGTTTCTCTCAAGGTTTTTTTGAGGAAATTTTCCAATAGATTTGTCACATGCCAAACGTAAAGCGATTAAAGAAACCAAACTAGTACCTATGACGTACATATATTCACAGAAATGACCATGCCAATCTAATTTTCCTTTAGATGTTTACTACATAGCGGCTACCACGAATAGGGTGAATACAAACATACAAAATGTTAATTCAAAATGGAAGTGCCAACTTCAGAAGTGTAGTTAAATCAAGTTGCGAGCAATTCATAATCTGGAATGATATTTAACTTAAAATTTGAACCCTAATTATTTTTCAAAAGACAAGAAATAAATCTAATGACTGAATTATGTAATTTAAAATTAATGCAAAAGTAGTATTTAAAAAATGATTTGTTTCACTTAACTAGCATTCTGAGATATTCAAGGACAACGATCATATCCAATATCCTTGAAAGCAAATTTTCAGAAAAAGGATTTCTATTGATTTTTTTCAGAAACCTCAAAGCTTCCTTAAATAAATAAATTTTTGTAAATTGTTTTTTTTAATTTCATAAATTTGTCATAAGTTTTTTTTTACATTTTTGGTGGATGCCCATAGATTTTCATCCTTCTAGAATTTACTAAGGGGAATACACAAGAACTTTAGTAGAGACCCTGAATTGATTGAGCTGTTAATCATTGGCTTTCAAGTTGGGGGAGGTGGACAATGATCTCGCATTTAAGCAATGTAATCCAGAGATGAATCGAATATGGACTGAAAACTAGAACCTGTGGTTTTCTGACTAGCGTCGAATGATAATGTTATCAAGGAAATGAATATCGCTATCCGCTCAATATTGAAGAAGCTGTAATGACTCTACCTATTTCAACTATTTACGTTAATGAAATGATTATGGACGGCATTGTCCGGTCAAGGTGGTTACTATACAATTTCTCTGCGATTGATATCTGGGAATGAGCGTGGCAGATGTCAAACTGTTTTTTTATTTGTTTATAATTCAGAATTTCTGTTCTGCCTGAGAATGGTTGATATAACTGAAGTACCTGTGCGTTTATGAATATGAATGTAAAGTATTCCCCATTATTATGTGCTGTGCAGATGAAATATTGGGCATTAAAAATACCGTCATCCGGCTAATGTCACTGCCCAATGGATGTAAAGGGGTTACAATGATATCCAATCGGTTATTAAGGTGGCTCACGAATGGACTATTATCTAGCTTAGAGTCTAGGAAATCTCCAGAACATCAAGTATAATGTACATATTAACTCTCTGCTGGATTCTGAGTTATACTCCGATACTGAGAAATGACGCGATCGCATTTGCTAGAGACGGTTCAGCTCTCCAATCATTGATAAGGTAATTAACAACCTGCGCATTCTCAAGACAGTCAATGCCTAAATTAAACTGCAAGAAAACTGCTGTTTTATATTGAGAAGAAATCGAGATGTTCGAAGCATCTTCTACCAAAATATATTTCCTCTTTGGTATCCAGAGTGTCTTCATAACGTTTTCTCAGAAACTGTTTAGTCAAGCCCCTCCTTCATGAGCTGGGAAAAGTCGTAAGCAGAAAAATTAATTACTATTAACAGCTCTGGTAGGACTCTGGTAGGACTCTTAGCTCCCTGTGCTCTAGAAGGGTTTATTCGTCATTGCCATATTGATGCCTTAAGGTAGAGTATCCAAGGTATGAGATCATAATGAATCATCAATACGTAGATGTATAATAGACTAACAGGTTGTCGAACCGGTATCCACCACTCTGAACATATACTTCCTGCACTTCATGAAGAGCAAAGAAAGGTTACATTCCATTAGGGAAAATTATGAAGGACGTGTTATATTTGACATTGGTGGCATACAAATTTTAAAATTTTTAAAACAGATAATATGGAGCAATTTCAATCTGAGCATCTGCAGATTCTTAAATTGATTGCAAAAGAAAAATTTCAAGTTAGCAGAAGTTAAGAAATAACCACATAATAAGAACAAGGACGATCTAATGTTGAATATAGCGCAAAAAAAAAATTCAACTGCTAAAACTCCTAAATGATGAACATTTCTGAAATTGTTTACTTAAATTTCCTGTAAGCCCACCTCTCACTTTAAATGACCAAATAAGAAAAATTTCCTCCTATGAGCAATGCTTAGGAATATAATACTTAGAAAATGTGAAGATTGCCGTTATTAATGTGGCACACTTTCCTATTTAATTACTTTATTTAAATTTTTTTTCCATGCACCGACCCAACCGCACATAATTCTTTCCACTCACACTTGGATTTTAATTCGCAACCTACTCGTGGAGGAAATAAGTAAAGAGCATTGACTACGACTTCCTTCCTGGGAAAGGAAAAGATTTTCAATTCCAGACAAGTCTTAAGAAACCTGGAAAGGTACACGGCAGCCAAGTGTTATTTCCACGAATAAGAAAACTTTATTAATAACCTTAATGAGAAAAGTTATTTTCTTAATAACAGTGCTACCGGCATGGCGGGACCCTGGAGATCTAAAAGGTTCTCTTCCTCTCTCAGTCTATCTTTCTCTCTCTCTCTCTAAGTAATCACATAATACAAATTTTCGTTAAGCAAAATTTAATTGAGTGCTGGGAGCCAGCAAAGGTTGGGCCTTGTACGTAGGTACCTACTTCTATACATATTACAAAGCTGGCGATATATTCAATCCACTGAAATCCGGAGTACTCTGATTCATTGCGCCCTCAATTGTTTCGATGTAAGGTGGTGGGTTTTGGTGTAGTATTTTCTTTCAAGGATTGTAATCCATTTTCAAAGGACAATGACTTTGAAAGCCAGGATGATAAGGGGACGAAAGCTTTCCACCATCAACCCGGGTGAATACTTTTAAATGAGTACACTGGGTGTACTGGAAGGAAAATTTACGCCCACAGAGTGGTCAGATTTATACTCCGAACGAAGCATCTATTGCAATGGGCGGGCGATATTTGTTGTGCTCCGTATCCGAGTCTTCTATAAACCAAACATGACTCGCCGGATATGTGAACATTGTGGAGTCATTCCCATGGGCCATGATTAATGACCTTCAGATATCTTTTGAACGCAACTTTGGAAAATTCGAATCGTACATTACACTGTGGGCCGGTACTGCAGGCAAACATACAGATTATAACGAATCCGGCTAGAGTTAGATCAGAATATCTTCTCAAAAGGAAAATTCGATAGTTCGATAGTGACTGTCCGTTTAAATTAAAACAATCAGTGAGTTCCCGCAGCACCGCATATTGGCAAAGTTGTGTTTAATTGTGACACTAAATGAGACCAAAACATGTGTGCCCCCAGGAGATTTTATATCCATATATAGTACTATATATAAACGCTACTATGGCTTGCAGTCCAGGCTCCAGAGCAAGAGTACTTCTCGCGATTAATAATTGCCCCCTCCAGCACAGCCATTTATCAAAGTTTTCCCAGATGGAAACTGGGATCCTTGTAGTACCGCAAAACGAGCAGACATTTTGAAAACTTTCGTGATAGTTTCAGGGAACTGAATTGGTAATTATTGAAATTTATGTATAAATCCCCTGAATCCTGTTTTCGCTATCCTTTTAGTTTCCAAGTTGGGCCACACAAAGGAAGTATTTCAGTGAAGTAAATAACTTTGTTTGGTCCTTTTTTACATGCATTGAGGGGATTTCAACGCGATTTGTTCACTGCTGAGGGCTTTATTACTTAATGCTGTTTGCCTCATAATGAATCGAGACAAAAGGTTCCATTGGACATAAAGGAGGAGGGGATTAAAAGAAAGCCTTCAGGTTAAATTATATTGATCAAGTCTAAAGTGATTTGTTCCAGTTGCAATTTCTATAGAGGTCAAATATAATTATTCAAGGAAGACCTGAGGATATTGAAATGAAGTAAATACTATCTGCAAAAAATGCAATTAATTTGATGATTGAATGTGTTACGTCTGGCTTTTTGTTTTTAGATCTGTGTAACAACAAAAGAACTCCTCTGATGACTTGAAGGACATTTTTTTCTTTTTTTATCATCATCGAAATAGACAAATCTCCTTTCAGTTGATTTCACATTTGAACATAAATTTCTTTAAGTATTTGAGGTGGGTATAGGTAAGCTTACAGTATTCTTGCTTGGAGAAAATATTTACATACATTGATGATAAATTTGAAGCTGAAGACGGCTTTTTGCGAAACATTGAATTCAAAGAAAAGCATGTCCATGAGAAAAATAGAAAAAATTATTGAGTTGTTAAATTAAGGAAAGCTTTTGGTTGGAAAGTGAAACACTTAATACAAATTTTCAATTTGGAAATTTCTTGTATCACTCAAGGTCGCTTTATGAGATATTAATATTTCATGTACCTGGAATAGCAAATTACTCTTTTCCGCACACTGCCAAGTTTTCAGCACTCGCGCGGAGTATTATAAAACTACTTGACATTTTGTTGTAGTTGCTAATTATTTTCGCGAAAATTTCTAAATGCCATTTGCTGTTCTCCGGAAATCATGTATTTATATAAATTGCTCAAGCGACTGGGTTGGCAAAGAAATTGGATTCAAAATTGGGCGCTACCTGATTTTGGAGCAGGTTCCAAAACAAAAATTAGTAACTAAGATGGCAAAAGGATACCTGAAAAAGAACTAACACAGCATCATTATTGTACTACACTGGGTAATTTCTTATAGAATATTATGCAAGAGTAACGCTGAGCTACTGTGCTTTCAAGAACGTTGGACGTTGCGGAATTTTCAAAAATGTCTTTTCTTTCATTTAATTTGCCACTGACGGTAGACATAGACGTAATTCTACGCAAAATTAGCAAATTCAATGAAATTATTAAACATAGAAACGGGAATATCTCAAAAAAGGTTGCATTTATGTAGGTGCATGAGCAAAGTTAAATGGTATATGAGCAAAAACAAGATAAGAACAACATTCCAGGGTTTCTAAACGCTGTAAAAAAAACTATATAGTTTTCATGCATTTTCGCGGGAAAATTGCTAAAATTTGAAAAAATTAGGAGTTTTTTACTTTGACGTCCTACAACTTTCGACAAAAGGTGACAGGATGGCTGATTTTGCATCAATTTGAAAGCTTAGACCATTTTCTATCATCTGAAATAAATCTCACCTTGAGAGGGTATATATCAAGAAATTACATGAAAGAGATTTCTCGTCTAACAGACATTGCATATTAGAGAGGTCTCATCGGTATGGTTATTTCTGATCTCATTTTGTAAATTTATTGATATTATTTTCAATAAATTTCAGTCTGTTAGATGATAAATTTCCTTCATGTCATTTCTACTTGGCTTATGCATATGCCGCCAAGCAAAAAAGGGGGAACAATCACCCAATTTCAAAGTGTAATGAGAAATCTTGCCACCATATAATTCACACTTACTTTTTATAAAAACTATTTATTTGGGCAATTGTTGTTACCTCCACCATGTAATATCAAGAAAGTTACAGGGTGTAAAGTGGAAAAGGTATTAAAAGTTAGTCGAAACGCATCGTCTTACACCCCCCCCCCCCCCACAACATATGATTTTTGGCTTTTCTCCACCACAGCTATCAAAAACTTGAGCTATGAAGACCGACAGTGAAATACCCTGCATGCAGGCTGTTTCCTCCATGATGGTCAGAAGAAGATTAGGTGATCATACTCACCCAGCCAAACAAGAAATTGTGGCAAGGGGGGGCATATCAACCGTTTCGTAGTTAAGGGTGGTTTTTCAGAAAACACTCTGTATCTTAAAAAGTACAGAGCGTACATTCACAGTTGTTATATGCAGAACTTCATGGCTTTTCTAACAATTACTCAACCAGCCCGGCTCTCCTCTCATCTCAGGAGTTATTGTGATCTAAACTAAAAATTTCGGATTTTCTTACATTTATTTTACTTTGACCCTTATTGTTTTTTTTTTTTTCAAAAAATCATTAACATATTTTTTTTTATAAAGCTGTGAACTGAAGATTCTCCTCTTTAATTTGACCTTGTACACCCTGTATGCTATCTGTAGCCATTAAAGAGTTACTAGCTTTAAGCCTATTCTCAAAATTATTCTCAGATATAAAGTTGTTCCCTCAGTGACTGAAAACACGTAATTTTAAAAATAAATAGTCTACTTTCGGTATGATCTGAATAGGTTGAGGTTAATAACTTCTTAACGTTTGCAGATATCAAAATTAGGCCAAATTATAGAGTAGTGGCGTAGATACAGCACCCGCAAACCCCGCCAGAAGAGAGAGCCCTCGAAATTTAGGGGCCCAAAAATGCTAACTAAAATTCTCAAAGAAATCCACTATCTTACAAGTCTAAGTAAAGCACATACATAATATAGAATCATAAGTCAATAATGTTCAAGACCAAATTTTTACTTTTTAACAATCACGCGCTAGGTACAATCATGAAATAAGTCAAAACTTACCTTTGCAGCGTTTCTTTGTACGGACCGAGGAGTGAAACAGTAATTTACTCTAAGCTATGCAGAATTGGCTTACGCCTCACCTGCTAATATATGCTACATATTGCAAAAGTCATGAAAAATATCCTTCGGGAGTTCCCGGTATGGGTCCCGGCTTCAAAACCCGCACGAAGCGGTTGTTTTTCTCTTGTATTTATGATTTAATTTAGAACCGTTATAAATTAAAGTTCTTTAAATTCTCCTATTCTAATTTCTTCTTTTTATAATTCACTGTATAATTTAATTGTACTTTTCAGCGCCTATGTCATCCTCAGATATACATAATAAAACTTGGTTATAATATTTTTGGATATATATTATGTATATGTATTAATACATGTATATGTGCATACTTTACTGGGAATATCTACATCTTCAACAACATTTTGCTATTATGAATTCTTATCTACGCCACTGTTAGCGATCTTTTTGCAAAAATAAATAGAGCTCAAAGCCAAAGAAAATCCGAAATTTTTAGTTAAGACTACAATAACTCCTGAGATGAGAGTAGTACCGGGCTGATTGGTTGAGCAGTTGTTCGAAGAGCCATGAAATTGCGCATACAATTAGCTCTTAGCTGTACGGCTTGTACTTTTTAAGATACAGGGTATTTTGTGAAAAACAAGCTTTTTTTCTTAATCACCCTGCAACCCCGAAACGGTTCATGTGCCCCCCCCCCCCCCCCCCCCCCCACCTGCTACACAATTTTTTGTTTGCCTAAGACAGCACAATCACCTCCTGCTCTTTTCACTACCATGGAAGAACACCCTTTATTTGATTTTCTACATTTCGGATTAAAAGCGTCGCGGAAAGTTTCCAAGTATCGAATTTGTTATGTTCAAAATAAAAATGTAATAGAATTTTTGTAGTATTACACTTTATACTTCACTTAGTTCAGTTCAGTACTTACCTAGAGCTTTACGCTCCTGAAAATCCGGAAATATCTGAAAGAAAAAAAGTCTTCGATATTCCGAAAACAACTATTCAAAATGTTTTATCCACATATGCGCAATCTTCCAATGTTCAAAAAAACCTCAGTTAGGAAGAAAATTTGAAGCAATAAAACAAAGACACAAAGGACAAAGTCATCGGTAATTTCAAGAAAAAACCTAATATTAATGTCACAGATATTTCTGACAAAATAGGGCAATCCAAATCAAGTATACAAAGGGTGAAGATAGGAGGGGGATTTAGAAATTTTAAAATTCCGGAAGTACCGATTGATACGTAGAAAAAGTAGGAACTGATAAAGTACTCGTAAAATTTCGATATTTCGAATTTCCATTAACTACCACGACAGGAAATTTATGTTGTAAGAAGTTAAAACTCGTTAGTGTATCGAATTTCAAAATAAATATTTAGGTTGAGGGCATATGATTTTGTAGTTTGAAATTTAATGTTTTTTTTTCAGGGATGATAAAAATACAAAAATTTACCTTAATGAGTGCGTCAAAGAACGATTACTTCCCTTAATTAAAATACACAATTATCCACAATTATTTTGGCCTAACTTGCCTACTTGCCATAATAGCAAATGGCTTATAGAAATTTATTAGAAAAACATCATCATCGTCGTCCCGAAAAATTAAATCCGTCAATTGCCTACAGCACAAAATTACCCAGGGACATCCCATTCTTGTCCCGGAGATCCCATAACTTTCCCAGGATAAACAGGAAGTATTCAGTATGTCTTTAGGACTTTATTTTTAGGATATCCCACAACTACCTTCGGTGGGAATATTCTCACTATTTTACAGACAAATACATACGGGACAATTTTGGGACAAACATGGGAAACTCGTTTTCCCCCTTCCGGAATTTATTTCGGTATGTTCTCTGATTCTCGTGGTTCACATGATTCTCTGATGAATGCACTAATTTGTTGCTTGTTGCGCTTCCGTGTGTCGTTTTTAAAAAAAAAAGCAGAACAACAAAATATGTATTGAAAGAAGACTGAATCGTGAAGCTATATTAGAATTCTATTCGCTTCTGCAATTTTTTCTTGTTTTCAAAAAGTTTGTTAGTTGTACTTTTTAGTAATTTTTTCATAAAAATTAATTTTGCTTGTGTTAAAATTATTAAATTTATGTTTTGTGCAAGTAGTGCGAACGCCTCTGGTATATACTTTCCAGCCATTATTTATTAATTTTATTTTTTCAATATGCCTACCCATCAAAACAAATCTACAATTCCAGAAAATTTCAAACAATATCCTCAGGCACTCCCCCGTACATCCTGCCAACAAACTAGAATATCCAGAAAACGTTCTAAGTACGTTTGCAGCGGGAATTTTACATTATTGAATGCGTTAACAGTATCTAAGTTGAACTACAGGAAATCCTATAAGAAGTGACATTCCAACCCCGGACATTCGTCACTCACAGGGATGTCCTAAGTTGGGAGCAGGGAGCGCACCGAATTTCCCACGGACAATTTATATATCCTAACCGGATATCCCAGTACATACGGACACATTTGTGCTGTGTGGGAACAAATGTCTTTTCTACTTAAGTAGGTAGGTATTATGAGCTAATGACAAAGCTTAACCCAAAATTTCGCAAAAATAAGTAGCTTTGCTCATAATATCAATGGAATTATATTAAATACTGTATAAAATGGCAAAAATAAATTATTGTTAAGAGTAAATTTATTTTTTGTATTTATTTTCTACATTTTTTGTGGTCTTTTATTTTTCTGAAACAGTTCATACTATTTCTTAAAAAATATAATTTTCTCTCTATAGTTTCATGTCTCAATGATTTTTTATTGGAAATTTTACTTTAATTGAACCTACGCCTACCTAACATACCCAGAACTTTAAAACTGGTCACTGGATTTTTGTCAGAATCAGCCGTTTTTCAGCAAAAATAACAATATTTCGTTTTCTCCATTAAATGGGCAACCTTTTAGAGTAATCTGCTAATGGAGTAAATAATTTTTATCAGCACAGAAAGCTCAAAAGTGATGAAATAATTTTGGTATAGCAAAAAACTTCGAAAAAAATGTTTTTCTGGGGCATTACTATTCCTTTTTGATTAAGTATTCTGTATGATAGATGAGCCAATTATTCAGGAGTATTTAAAAAAAATAACACATGCTGAGATTTTTTTGGAAATTTCAAAAAATTCCATATAACTCCAAAACGGTAAGAGCTCACGCTTATACCCCAAGCTACTTCACCTTAACCTTTCGGAAGTGGTGGGCTGGGCGGTCTGTGAACCTGAACCAATATTATTTTTCTTTTATTTCTGTTGTAAATGAATCTACCTGTGTGAGCTGCTGTGTATAACCGTGGACACAGTAGACATACTCGTCAGTCGGTTTCCACAAAATTCTACGCATACGTTCGTGTTCTGATATTGTAGCCTGCGATACCACACACCCGCACGCACGATTAGAAAAATGTTTATTTTAATTTTAAGCAAAAAACCAGCAAGAAAAAGGGTTTTTAATAATTAATAAAGTGTATTTTTGCCATAAATATTTAGGTTTCTCTTTTGAAAAGTTAGAAAATGGAACCTACATTTTATCTTTTGAAAACTGTTATACATATTTGCGGTCTCGTAAACCGCTTGCCACGATTCATGTCCTTCCACTTCTGGAAACTCAAGTATGATCGATTATTACGGGACACCCTGTATATAAATTTCAGAAGGATCTATGTTTGTCGAATGTAAAATTTACTAGCTAAAGTTGCCCGTTCTTAGAACCGGATTCTCTCTTAAGTTTTTATAAGTTTTTTTTTTTAAATTTTTTTTCTCAATTTTTTTTTTATTTTTTCAAGACTTTTCTTGAGTTTATGTTAGAAATATTCTCCCATATGAAAGCAGTGTACAGCAGTCAAAGTAATTCCTTATTTATAAAGTTCAAACTCTTGGCGCCAACCCCAAAGACTCCTCGTTTTTCAGACACAAAAGAAACTCTTAGAAATACGCAATATTTCCAATATGGTAATTTTCATTAAGCGGAATGAGCATCTAATGAGAGCCAATGGTTATCGGAATTAAGGATATAGTATCCCTCTCCTTCAAGGGAAGCACAATGAGCCATTCAGGCCAATGTGCTGAAATCTCTCCGAAGTCTCTCGAAATCTACTTAAAATACGCACCTTATCTTGAAGAAAATGACGTTGGTTATATTGATTTTTTTAAATAACTAATTTCTTAATCTACTGTAATTAGAAAATATCTAGTGTCATTACGTAGCTTTCCTTCCTTTGTTGAAAATATTTAAAGCAAAATTCTTCTCAATATCAGATATAGTTAGCCAACTGTGTCAAATTCTCTTAGTAGCCACCTTCCCCTGGAATTATATTTGTTAAAAAATCAATCAGTTTTTCCTTTTTTTTATAATATTGGACCTTTTCAATGGATCCTTTCCAATTGTGTTCATCATTAATCTATTTGGCGTAACATTTTGCTGATATCTGCACGTAATCCTGCCTTGAGAGAACCGAAAATAATCGAAGTAAAAAAACACAATAAAAGCGAAAGCAAAGCCGCTTTAACAAATCCTGTTATGTTTCTGATAGGATTACACTAATTAAATCCAAAGAAAATAAAACTCGAGAAACAGAATTGAGGCAACATTTAATTCCCCACAGCGAACGAAGAGTTGTCAGTATACGGGGATCTAGTAGATTCCATTTCGGTTTGCCTCCTATGACGGGTCTACTAACATTGATAGGGACTAGACGATTGCCGCCCCCCACAAAAAAAATAAAAGGAAAGAAATTTGTTCTTTTTAAACAAAAGAAAATGAAAAATTACTGAGTATCAAAACATGTGAAAATAATTAATCACCGGATAAGAGAGAATGAAAGATTTTACTGAAAATAATGCTTTAGAAATTTTCCAGACGCCACGAAAACTCTGTGCTACATTTAGAGTCGATTTCTCATGTCATTTTGTTCCGGAGTTCCTTGCTGAGCATGAATTCTTTGTGTTCAGCTTAAGCCTAGTATGCGGTTCGGACTGAAGGTACTCTTCAAAAATGGACACATAAACGGACCCGCGGAAATAATTTATGGGGAGAGAGGTGTAAAATGAAATAAATAAAATATCATTTGACAAGCTCCTGAATGGTTTTGTTTGGATTATGATACTGGAATGAATGATTAAGAACAGCGAGCTACTAAAATTTTTGCAAAAATGTATGCTTTCAGGGATGTCAAACGGGGCATAGAAAAAGAATTTACCTTACGTTGAGGATATCTTCATTTCAATACTGCATTTATCGATGCGAATAGAAGAACACTAGGAAGAATTCCATAAAAGATTGTATTTATATATTTCGGAAACGGAAGTCCTTTTTCAGCACACTAGCCAGGAAGCGCTTGTTATCTAGCAGCATGTGTCGTGTCCCAAATGCAATCAATTAAGATATTCACAAAACCATCGAATAAACAAGAAGCAATTAATTAATCACCGTAAACCTTCTTCAAATAATAACAACGCTCAAATTACTTTAAAACATAATTCTTTATTTATCGCGAGCTGACCTATCTTAATAATTCTTAAAGTACTCCGAACCGAACGCAAACTTGATTCTATTATAACTGAATACTGAACGGCACTAGCCAGACCAGTCATTGGTCTTTTATGCACCAATATTCGGAAGTAGACTTTACTTAACAACGCGGATGTAAACAAACGACAACAACCTTGCCGTTTGTTCTACCGGTTGCAGCACCTGAGTCGCTCAGTAGTAAACAATCGCTTTACATAATAATTACCATGCGAGGTTAATTATTATTGTAATCGTCGATTGCTCCACTAAGCACTCATCGCAGCCAGCTGTTGAACTAATCAGCAAAATAACCGACAGTTGCAGAACAGTACCATGCGACGTTACTGTTTAGCAATTGCTAATTATTTCACTAAAATGCGCCCTTGGCTGCTGGAAGAATCTTCCGTATATTGGGCCATAGCACATGCACACTACCTGTGTGCCGTTTCATATGAGCAACAGCTGTCACGCGATTGCGCGACTTTACCATTACATGCGTTTGATTAATCCATTTCACACAGAGATGTGCAACAGAATAAGACGCGCGATTCAAAATATTTGTCTCAAACTTCTGCAAAAAACGGGCGATTACTTTGTCGCAGAATTGTCGCATAACTGTTAGCCTTAAAAGGTCATGTTCATGACAGTCGCAAAATTTTTGTAGGCACTGCAAAATTTTACTCCTTACTTAATACTATTACGTTAATCGTTCGTGTGAAACGCCTCTAAAGCCGGTCCCACACAATGCGTGCATTTGTCAAATATTTGGCATGCGTCTGACAAGGAGGTGTGTGTGTGAGCTACAAAGAGGAATATTTTTCATTCGTATGCTTTAAGGGCGCATTACGAACCTTGGCTAAAGTGTATGAATGAAAAATATTCCTCTTTGTAGCTCACACACACCTCCTCAAATCAGACGCATGCCAAATATTTGACAAATGCACGCATTGTGTGGGACCGGCTTAAGGGTAGTGAATTTTCTTCTCTAGCCATTTGCGCTAGAAATATCACCTAACGTGCGGTGGGTAATATTTCTAGCGCACGTGCGATATATATCAAATTAGATACTGAGAACTGGTATCAATGACGTTTTTGTTGAGAGAAGTAATAGTTGATAAAAAACTGAGGTTAAGTTTAGAAGTTTTGAATTTAAATTGCCTTAATTTCGGAAAGAAAAAGTAATTCTTTGGTTTTCAAGAAATCCAAGGGAACAACCTACAAGTAATATTTGTGCGCCATGTGATTTTCAAAAAACAAGGAAATTTTGTAAAGAAATTTCAAAGATTTATTAGTCACCCAGAATAAAGTCGCTACTGACAGCGCTCATCCTCTCTTAAAAGTGGATACCGATTGTAATCCTTCTGATATATATATCGGTTGTAATAGTTAGCAATAATACCAATATTGTTATAATTTATATGTAAATTTATCAGTTTGACAAGGATGTGGTAGGCATTACCACTTCTCAATGAAAAACTATGAAAGCGACCTAAATTTTTGTTGATAATTGTTTTTATAATACCACGGTCAATGGGCCATTCCACATGCGTATTCTTGTCACTGGTTCAAAAAAAAACAAAAAAGCGACTCGAACTTCATGAACCACAAAATGATAGCCCCAGTATGTAAACAAAACAAAAGTTTCGTATACCAATTTTTGAATCGATTGATCTTCTTGTGCTTTCTATGAGCAAAAAAAGAGGGTACCGGTTATGGAAAAAGCGCAATTCAATGTAAATAAATTTTGTTAATGTCCTCAATAACAGAAATTCATCAATAAATACAATCCAATCAAAAATTTAATCCTATTTAATACCTACTTTTTCAAAAATTCCTTTAGGGCGGACAAAATTCAAATACAATTCAAAACTAAATGCAAGGCAATTGTATGCGCACTCATTTCTCTGTTTCTCTATGCCTGAAAAATTAAAAGACGAATGAATGGTGGTCTAAGACTCTCCTAAATTAATATGACAAGACAGAAATGTATTTCTGTAACCTGTGCAACAGAATGCACGTACTGCTGCGTGTAGACCGGAAGGTAGCCCCGATTGAAAGTGCTGCAGCGAGTAAGGCCAAAAGGTCGCACTGCACAATGAAAACGCTGCTGCGTGTAAGGCAAAAAAGTAGCACAATGAAATTACTTCAGCGTTTAGTTCAAACGGGGGCGAATTAAGTATTGCTGCGTGTATGAAGACTTCTGCCTAGGTGGGTAATATTCCGATTATCTCTGAAACAGAATTAACTTTTGTAAGGAGGTAGAGAACACTATTCTTATATTCAGTTTTGCTCTGAATGCGATCAACTCTGAGCCACGAATTGTGATTTCCACAGTCGAGCCAAGACAAGTGTGTTTGTCCATTAAAAATCTTACGCTATCTTTCTTCTTTGGATTTATTTGATGATTTTCCTCATCCTACAGATTTGACTTATTGACAGCGTTCAGGCTTATTTTTAGCCCTCAGTTCGATTCGCTGTCTTCTCTTTTCTATTATTATACCCTAGCTGAAATCTAAAAATCTGAGCACGGCATCGGTTGCATTTTTGAAAGCTTTATCGAGACACTCGAAATTTATGTATATATTTATCATCTCACGTCTTGATTAAATATCGGAATTGAACACAAATCCATTTTCGTTATACAAATCCATACACAAATTAATTGAAACAAAAAAATTAACTATAGCTGCAAATTGTTTATAATAGGCGTGAATTAATTAAAGACAAAGTGGTTTTAATCAGTTTAAAGCCAATAGAATAGTGGCGTTGAAAATTGGAGATCTGGGTTCAATTCTCGTGTGGGGCGCATATGTGTTCACTCTTTTTTCTTTTGCAAATCCGTGGAAACCTAAATATTTTATTGTTTGTCATTCCATTTGTAACATCTCAAAATAATTATGGTAGAGCAAAATGGATTGGACACCCATTAAAAGTTGTTTTGATTTTTGCATGTCCGTCCGTCCGTCTGTGCGCATGATAACTCGAGAGCACGTTCATTTAGAAAGCTGAAATTTTGTACACGGACTTAAAAAAAAAAAAAGTAAAATTAAGTTTGAAAATGAGACAAATCGGGAAACATACATACAAAATTTTGGTTGTTCACTATATATTTGGACACTGCCTGAGAATGCGCCAATATCTGAAATTTAGTACATGGTGTTTCTATGGTAATAGAAAAAAAAATTGGAAAATGGACTAAATCAGGCAACCCGTTCTTGGTGTT
This sequence comes from Dioctria linearis, assembly GCA_963930735.1. Lineage (NCBI taxonomy): Eukaryota > Metazoa > Arthropoda > Insecta > Diptera > Asilidae > Dioctria > Dioctria linearis. The sequence continues at coordinate 209,711,377 of OZ005743.1, read as the reverse complement.
GCCATATAAAAATTTAGGTTTCTTTACGGATACTGTGAAAACGATCAGTTCTAGACATTTTTATTGCAGTGAAAACTTATTTAGAATACGAAATTCTGTAAATTTGGTTGTAATCATTTTTTCTGTCCGACAATGATTCCGAAGAATTTTGATTTTTTCCGGCGATCGCGCAAAATGGATGCCGAAAGTCTGATAAAACACCTTTTGATTTAGCATTGAAATACGCTGAATATTTGAGTAGTGCGGGATTCTGCAGTGAAATTTTCGACTTGAAGTATTCAGCTTCAGCGATTCTTCCAAAGCTGGAAAAAGCGTCGTTTTCGGATTTACTTTAATCAATTTAAGATTGCAGTCTCCAAGGGTCGCATCCAAATGTTTAAATTAATGCGTGAATTTTTCAGATATTGCCAGACTCGATAGTTTCATGTGAAATTGAAGTTAATAAATAATTATTTCCGAACTATTTGGCTATTTTGTCAAATGAAAAAGAAATGACAAACATTTTAAATTTCAAAAATATTACAAAAGAATTCGTGGCGAAAAAGCTAGAAAATTTCATTTATAAAATCTTGCAAATATTTCTATCAAGCTAATCCACCTCTGTTTTTAAATGTACGTTTCTAGCAAAATATTAATATCAACTAAAATGATGAATTGCTGCTCAACTTTGTTCAGTGAGGTGGTGTATCACGTAAGGATAGGTAATGCTAAATTAGGTTATACCAATTGCCAATTTTATAGATTAGCGTCATAAATTTATACGTTTGGCTCAGGCCCCAAAAAAAGTCATTACTGTTCCGCTCCTTTGCCTATATAAAATCTTGAAATATTGAATCTTTTAAATTTGCAAGAATTATTTCAAGGAATAACTAGTTTGTAATTTTTAACCAACAAAATCGCTTCAATAAGAAAAATGTAATTCCTTTTCCTACGGCCAACCTTAAATAAAATTCTAGTAGCGATAGAAAAGTTAAAAAGTAACTAAATTGTTGAAATTTAATTTCTGTTAAGGTGGTGGTTGGACTTGCTTTTTATAATTACGACTGCTATACTGCAGGATAAATGGGGCGGCCATCCATTGCTATGAAATCCTTGAAATTGTTCATAAAATCAGAAGATAGATTGCCCTTCTCACATGGCAATTGCTTCCTCGAATAGAAGCTCAACTAAATGTTACCTACGTAATCAATTTCACTGGGCCTTTTTTCCATTTCGAAGGACTCTAAAACATTTGAGCTAAACCATTTCTCCTATATATGTATGTATAAAAGCTCATTTATTGAGTGGAAATCCTATAAAGGGCTGCCAAATTTAATCTATTTTTAAACTAATATAATATGTAATCACTTATATGACTTCAGCTCCATAAGAATGTAACTATAATGATAAAGGTAAGAAAATTCACTTTAACATTAAAATGTGACCATAATGAGGTCAAAATTAAATTTAGTATGGAAAATGTTAAAAATTCCCTGAGATTACCTGAATGTTCATTATGTGTAAAATCAGCGAAAGTCAGAAAAAAGCCATTGAAGATAATTTATAATTACTTAAAGCAAGCTTTGTGTTTTCGGACTTCAGTTGATTTAACTGATTATAGTTGGGTCTTAAGTCAATACTTTTTCAATCACTAACAAAATGTGCAGTCATAAAATTCAAGTTTTTATATGAACGTATGGTAAAAATGTTCAAACAGTGTCCGAATATGCAATAAAAAGAATTGTGTATGGCAACCCTAAACTATAATTCTAAAAACAAATTTTAATTCTCTAACTCAAAGCATTCCCAATCTTGAGTTATGGTGCAGACAGACAGACGGACAAAATATCGAAATGGCTATTCAATCCTTACTATACCCTAAGATTTCATCCAGGATATAAAACTCGCGATAAATAACGAGTATACAACCGTGAATATAAATTGTCCATAAAATAAAAGGAAGAAGTTCTACATTATTCGGATGAAATAATCAAATGTTCGCGAAGAAAATCAGAAAGGCTCTGTGACCCAATGCTGAATCAATAATTGGAGAATGTAACACGAAAATAATAAGAACTTTATGCCCAGGATTAGAAGTTTTTACTCCTTCCGTCTTCCGAAAAAAAAAGAAATGCCCACTTCATCGTCGTTTGGAAACTATAATCGAAAAGAAAAGAAGAAACCTTCTGCCTCATCCATCGGGATGAATTGAGCCTGTTCAAACATAACCTTAACAGAATAAGAATTCCTTTCCATCCTGTATTGGATTATTAAAGAACCACAAGTCATTGGGTTTTATGGGAAAGACACCACTATCACAGCAACTTCGTCAACTGGAACGAGATTTGTTTACTTTCGTTCGAGTCGAGTGAAAGCGCGAAATTAGCTTTCTATTTATACGAGATAAGAACAACTAAAAACAACAACAAAAACTCATTTAGAACCGAGAGAAATAAGTCAGGAGGCAGAAGGATCAATAATGAATGCTCTTACGCCAATGTCCACAAAAGGATGATAGAACCCTACAATCATCTAACTCTAACGGGTTCTGATTTCTTTTCAAAAGCTTATTACAAAGAATTCTCGTGTGTGTATGTGTGTGTGTGTGTTTCGTGAGTTCTTCGAGTCAATTCATTTCGCTTGAACGACTTGACAACGATTCAATAAAATTTAATGGCGCATCGAAAATATTCCTAAGTTCACTATTTTCCGTAATTTTGCTTATTCTTAATCTGGGCGTGTATTCTTCTTCATTAATAGGAAAACTATTCTAATAAAAGCACCTTTTTTCCTTAGTGAGAATACATTAAAGAGAAATGGAAACGCGTAGGTTAGCTGTGCGTGAATTAGAAGTACTTAACTTTAATTGACGTGGATCATATCATTATCAGCCTAATGCTATTTGGCTGTCAAATACGTACATACTCTGCGACGACGAACCCAATCTTATTGGTTACAACATACAGGGTCTCTCCACCTAGATGGTCCATAGATCAGGACGCGATAGTACGTTAACGAGTTATTACCGCTTAACTTATTATGCTCAAAGATAGTTTGTTCCCATAGCGACAGAAAATCGTAATTAAAAAAAAATTACTAATTTTGGTATGACTAGAATAGGTTACGAGCTAATAACTTTTTAACGGGTGCAGCTAAGGCACAGGTGTAACGATAGTTATTTACATATTTATAAGAAAAAATAAAACTAAAAGGTAAGAAAATCTGAAATTTTTAGTTCAGAACATGAGAGGAGAGTAGTACGATTCTGATTTGGCAGTCTTTGGAAAGGCCATGAAGTTCTACATACAATGAGCTATAGAAAGTACACCCTGTACTTTTCAAAACGCATAGTATTTTGTGAAAAACTAGATCTTTTTTTTAAACATCCTGTAACTACGAAACGATTGATCTGCCCCACTCCCTGCAATCAAATTTTTGTTTGCCTAGATGAATACTATCACCTTTTGGTCTATTGGCCACCTAAGTGGAAATAACCTGTATAGTTATTTCAGGCTCTAAGCTACAAGCTGGAATCATTGACTTCTATCATAGATGGCGCAAGAACTAGATGTCGCATGCAGTACAAAAAATATAAACAAAATTTATATGGCAGGGTGGTCCATTCCCGAATGGACCACAACATTTGAGTCGAGTGATTCGAAACTTTTTGTATCTGAAATGTTGAGGAAGTCGATCAAATCTTTATAAAACTGCTATCATAAAAACACATGCTTTCCGCATGCTTTAAAATATGTTATGGTCCATTCTAGAATGCACTACCCATTTCACACTCTGTGTACTCTGCTCTGGTATGCAATGCGACATCTAGTTCTTGTGCCATCTATACTTCTTTATAATTGGACTGATCGTTGGACCAAAAATACATGAAAGCAAATAGCACCACTTTTATATTTCTGCCTCAATTCGGCCCCAGGAAGGAATGGGTTTTGGATAGAATAGGATTCTTAATCGGTTATTGCTATTCCAGGAAAATAATAAAAACATCTTTCAAATAATTAAAAGTATATTTCACATGATCTGATAATTAAAAAAAAAAACAAAAAAACAAAAACAAATTAAGGAGATAATGCAACAAATTTATTTCCTAATCGTATATTTAATGTAGTGCCTCATTGAAAAAAAAAAAACGTAGCGTAAGACCAGTAACCGAATATTCCCATTACTAAAGAAAATCACATTTTTATCACACGCACTTTTCGCACTCAAGCCAACTTAAACTAAACACTTGAAATATCAACTACAAATAGTAAAAAAAAAAAATTGTGTACATACAGGTTCCCCGGTCCCAACATGATTTGAACTTCAAAATCGGGTTTCGATCCTTTTCTGCAGGAAATATACAATTATTTTTCAGTGATACTGATTTCTCCGACGAATTCCTGTATAGGTACCTACTGCCATTCACGATCATTTTCCAGCTGGGTTGTATGTAGAAATAGTTAAGGAGGAACTAATTTCTATAATGAGGGAATAACTATTAGCGGTCATATTATTACAAAATATCAGAAATATTTCCTGGATAATTCCAAGATATACTGCTGGAAATCTGAGAGTTAAATGGCTGCAAGTCTGCAAATAGAAACGTTAGATAATGCAGTTTAGTGATTAAAATTAATTAAGAGACAATGTATTGAAGGTGACTACATCCCAAGCTGGACGATTATAAGCTATAAATAGATTATGTTAATTAAATTCTCTCCATTCATAGCTTTTTCATTGCAAAAGAAATCCTGTGCTAATATGAGCTCACAAGTAATTCATACACACAGCGTGGAATTTGTAGATTGCAGTCATAATTCTCTAATCTGACTCATAGTCAGAAATCCTATCTAGGCTACCCTTGAAATATTATTTAGCTAGCACCATCTAGTCGTTCTGAATAAATGCTTTTATATTTGCTGAGCAGTTTAATCCCATCATTGTACGGGGCAGACACTAATTATCAAAATGATAAACGGATTTGGCTTATACTCTCCATCAAGCAAATATATATTTGTCTAAAATCAATAAATTGATGTCCAAGTGGATTTCCGGAGCAGCTTACTTATTACACTGAAAATAGAATCACATACGGAGAACACAAGTGGTTTACATACTTGACCGAAAGATCTTAGGACATATGGAAATTCTGTAAAAGCCTCAACTTACCGCTCTGTTGAATTCCCACAAAATATAGCCCTGTTGTCTTGGTATGTCAATCAGTTTTTATAGACACATCCATACATACATATACATATATATAAATGCAATACCAGTAGATAGCACTTAAAAAAGGACGAAGAGAAAGAGCTTTCTGCATGCCTTGGTATGAGCAATATGACGGAATAATAGGATTACAGCGACTCTTGGATGCTTGAGTGGATCAATTGTTGCTCTCCATGTTCGCTAACCACCCTTCATACCGGAAGCCTAAGCATAAAACTCATTTCAGATTGTCAATTAGGAAAGATTAACGAGAACGAAATAAGCCACCAACTCATATCTAACTCCTTTTTATTGTCATGCTCTGATGTAACTCAATAATCCTTTTCGATTGCTCCAACACTTTTTACAGCTTTGGTGTGAAATACGCAGAAGGGAATATAATTTTTGTCATCATAAAACTGTTGATGTGGAGCTAAGTAAGAAATAAGCAGACCATTTTATTCTTGTGCGAGGCTAGATAGAGGGTTGGAGCGAATCGTGTTTTACTAGATGAGCAAAACACAACTGGCCTGAGAGCTTGTTAAGTCCTAAGTTTTATGTTTAAGTTGAAAGTTGTTTTCTAGTAAGATACAAATACATATGTTAACGAGGATATGGTACATATGAATGTATGCTGTTCTTATTGAGATCAGTGGAGATTAGAATTATTGAGGACTATTTTTCAGATAAGTTTTCCAAATGGAGAATTTTTATTTCAAAAGCATTAATAAGGCGTACAGAAAATTAACAACAAATGAAGGTTTTACTGGTATTGGACAAAGCTAACATCTGACTTGTTAAAAGAGCATTTTGGCTTTGTTTAAAATTTAGATAGAATCTTCATTTAAGCCAAATTCTGATAGGTTCTTAAGTATTCGTAGCAGGTTGAAATACATAAAAGCTCGTTTTTCCGAACGACTAGAATAAGCTCAATAAGGATAGAGTCTTATTGGCCAGCTGTAACTTACCATGCAGCGATTTGATTGATCTTAGCGTTTGCAATATATTCTTACCTTCTTTTCAAAGGAATGGAAACCCATAACGTTACCTTTCTTCACGCATAACTGAGACCATTCTTCAAAGATCGCACTTAAGCATCAATTTAGCCAATCGTTGGAACGAACTAAATCCAGACGGCCAATAGCACCGTACAAAAATAGAGATGAGTTATGATAAAAAGACTAAATAATAGCGTGGGCTTGATAACATTTCTTGGTAAAATTAAATTGATTCGTTCTTTTTTGCTGAGAGAATACGTTGCCAATGTAGTAAAGGGTAACGTGAAATTGTCCATGGTGCTTCACAGTTTATCGTTCTGTTTCGTTGACCTAGATGATGTCTTAGTTGCATTAAGGACCGAAATCGAACGCGTTGAGCATTTGAGACAAATTTTTAGTTGATTTAAAGATCACGGCTTGTTTTTTAACATGGACAAGTTCCAATTTTCGCAAAAGCAAATATCCTTTCTGGACCATAGAATTAACCAAAATGGTATCAAACCCACCCTTGAGCGAGTGTATGCCATCACCAAGTTTAAACGCCCTCAAACCGTTAAGAAACTACAACGCTTCCTTGGTATGGTAAATTTCTATCGGCGTTTCATTCCGCACGCAGCCCAACATCAAGCCAAATTAAATGCGTATCTAGTGGGTTCTTAAAAATCTGGTGCGCGTAAAGTTAATTGGCCTGAAAATTCCATTGAAGCTTTCGGGAGTGTTAAGCAACACCTAAGCCAAGCTACATTTTTGACACATCCTTCTGCTCCGCTAGCTGTTGTGGTAGCCAACTCTGACGTAACACTGGAAGCCGCAGTACAACAAAAAATTGGTTCAAATTGGCAACCACTGGCTTTCTTGTCGGTTACAGCTCTTACGATCGGAAGTTACTTGCCGCTTATACAGGTATTAAATAATTTCGTTTCTTTTTGGAAGGTAGAAATTTCACTTAGTTACTGATCATAAGCCTTTGACTTTTACTTTAAGAAAAAAATTGGACAAAGCTTCTCTTCGTCAGTTACGGCACTTGGATTTCATTAGCCAGTTTACTACGGACATCCAACATATCTCGGGTAAAGATAACGTAGTAGCTGACATACTCTCTCGATTTGATGAAGTTCATGTCGACAGGGCAATCGACTCCCAAGCTATCGCTTCCCAGCAAACCACTGATCAGGAGCATAAACATTTTCTCGAGAATTCGCATCTTAAATTTAAAAAGATCGATATTTTAGGTACAGATGTCCTAGTCATCGTTACAGACCAGGGTTCATAGTTTGAATCGCAGCTCTTCTCCAAGCTCCCAACGTTATTTGGATTCAAGCGTAACAGGACTATCGCGTATCATCCCCAGTCTAATAGTTTTAGCGAGCGTTGGCACAGGACTTTAAAGGCAGCTATCATGTGTCACCAAGAGAAATCTTGGTGTAAAATTCTACATTTTGTCTTATTTGGGTTACGCTCGGTGTTTAAGGAGGAGTTTGGCGCTATAGCCGCGGAGATGGTTCAAGTCGCAAAATGAATGCATAGAACTGTCCGGAATTCTATGTCCCAAATTAAGCCCGTTTCGGCTTCAAACCATTCGCTAACTAATTTATTTAAAATCAAAAATCTAGACTTTTGCTCTCGCTTCTTTGTACGTACGGATGCTCTTCGGGCTTCTTTACAGCCACCGTAGGAAGGCCCATATGAAGATATTAAAAGAGCGGAGAAATACTTCACTCTGCGTATTAAAGGAAGAGAGGTCAACATTTCTATCAACCGCCTCAAACTCTGTTTCGAGGAAGAGGCAGATTTAAACTCAACAAACGAATCACATCCAACAGGGGATAGTTCAAGCTCGAGGGACGGTATCGCTCAGCCGGATATCTCAGGTCCTCGCCATATGGTCAGCTTTTCTGACAACGATAAAAGTCTTCTCAAGTGCGTAACCCGGTCTGAAACTACTATAAACGTTCCTGCTCGTTTTCGCTAGACTCTTTCGGTCTTGCTAGTTACACCAGGTTACGTTTGCGAGGCATAATTATAGGCAGGCCTCGATTTTGCAAAAAATGATTTTTGAGAATATAAGATATCAGTCTCGTTTTTGTTTTTGTCTCGCCATAAGCAATAAAACAGTTCGATAAATAAAATATTTAATTACTAAAATTAAAAGAAGTATAAGTCTTTTTTTTCTAAAAAATAAAAGTTTCAAGTGTAGGCTTTTAGCAGTTCTGCTACGGTTGTACTTACACTTCTATCAGGATCTCATGATACGTCAGACGACCTGCTCTGCAAATACGAAGCATTGGCCAGGCGGAGATTACTTCATCTCAAACATGCTTTTCCTTCACCAAGCTACATGTGTAATGTAAATTTCAACGTTATTAGTGATCTTATGTAGCAACACTAACAATTGCTCATATTGTAGATCATTGCATGGCTTGGCAGTATTATAGGCAAAGCGAAGGAGATGAAATCCCTGTCTCCTTGTACTAACACATCTGCGATAGAATGTGCGTAGCTAGCTCGGATGGGGTACGGCAGACAGAACGTAGGTTCGCCAGTTAGTTACTCGCATAAGGGCATCCGGGCTAGTTCACGCTTAAAAGAAAATCTCTAAAACGGGGTAAATATTACTTATTTATCCTACATTTCAGAAGTGGGATTACTTATTCGCGCAATCCACATTCATTTTTGTTTTTGTTTTATGTACAAAGGAAAGTGAAACAAATATAGTTTTGTTTTCTACGTTAAAATAGAACTGTCGCTGTTGGTTCTACTTGTATTTTGTGTGAGAGTGAATAAAAAAAAAAACCAGAAAGAAGTGCAAAAATGACAAATTGTGCAGTGTTTATTGGATAGTCAGAATTGGGCGGAAAAGCTTCAAAATCCGTCCAAAGGTATGTGGTTATTTTAATTAGTTGCTTCTCTTCTTAATACGTAAAACCTACATATATATAAGATATAAGAAAAGAAAAGAAAAGAAAAACGTGATAGATCCTGTAGGCAAAAGGAGTTCAAAGCGTGTTCGGATTAGTCGGTGTCGTCCAGATGTACACACAGGTTCAGAATCGATTAATCCGTTGGTTCCTGGAAAATCTGAGGTTGTTACCTCTACACCAAAACCCGCAAAAGGTTCCTAAAAGTTCTCTTCTTGCAAAGGAAAATGCTCTTCTTAAACGAGTGCTTGATCTTCTTAAAAAAGAGAAAGAACTCAGTTTCCGTGAGTCTGCTATGAGTCGAGGAAATTTCAGTGCAACAGGTAGTGATACTACTCTTCGCATTAGTGCAAATGAAGCTAGCTGTATAATTCCTCGTTATAGTGGGGGCAACAGCTCTGCGATAGAATGGGTGAGAATTGTTGAAGACTTGCGTGCAGTGCATGGGTGGGATGATCGAGCGACGTTAATTTATGCTACCTCCCAACTCGATGCTGCAGCAAAATTTTGGCGTGAAAGCCAGCAATTCGTAAATTGGGAAGACTTTAAGGGGAAGTTGCTTGTTGCATTTCCTTTTGTGGTGGATGAATCGGCCATACATCTTGAACTCATGACACGTTGTCGAAACAAAGGTGAACCTGTAGAAAAATATTTTTATCATATGGTAGCGATTGCAAATCATCTCAGGATTAAATGAGAGAAATTTAATTAATGTTGTTATTGCGGCTACTTGTACTACGCTTTCACAATTACTCATCCAAATATAAAATTTTGAGTGTATTACTGCGCAGGAAAAATGCCGAGAGAGCCTTACATTCCCGAAATCTCAAACCTCTACTCACAAATACTCTACAATTGGTCGTGGGGAGCAAAACCCTTGTACTGGGAATAAGAAACGTTCTGTTGATTTGGAATCTGCGACGCAGGCAAAATATCGCAAGCTAAATCCAAACACGCTTGCACAAAATGTGAATAAATCTATATGGGGTAATTGTTATAGGTGCGGACAAAAAGGACATAAGGCAGCTCAATGTCAACAAACAAATATGGTGTCGCAGTTGAATTAAACGTCTTAGTTGTACCGGACTCATGCCAGGAAACACCAATGATAGTTGGTCAGAATTTTTGGCACGCAAAAGGTGTTCTGGTGATTAAACGCAACGGGAAATTCGAGGTTACGCGCGAAGTTGCTTTCACGGACAATCCCCTTTTCGTTTCCGAAAAAGATTGTGCTGTAAGAAAGATGGTCACTAGCCGGAAATTAATTGATGCATCCGACATGATTACCGGTAGAAATGTAAGTGAAGAGGCATTAGACAAACTAGTGGATCTATTGAATCGGTTTCGGCGTGCCGACACATTAAGTATGAACGAACTAAAACAAGCTCGGTAGAAAGGGCTATTGAACTAAAATCAAACGAAGTCGTACGGTACAAACCATATCGTGTTCCTTACGGACAAATAGACGAATTGCGGAAAATTGTGAGCGAGCTTCTCGGCAATGACATAGTTGAGCCATCAACGTCTGAATACTCGAGCCCGGTAGTTTTGGTGAAAAAGAAGGACGGCGCCCTTCACATGTGTGTTGATTACAGAAAGGTTAGTCGATAACGAAGCGTGAGAACTTTCCAACTCCTAACATAGAGGCACAGTTAAATAGCTTAGCAGGAAAATCGGTTTTCACAACAATGGACTTACTAAGTGGGTACTACCAAGTGCCAATTGCGGAACAAAGTAAGCACCCAACATCCTTCGTCACCCCTGATGGACAATTTCAGTTCAAGCGAATGCCGTTCGGTCTTACTAATGCCCCCGCAGTGTTTACGCGACTTATGTCAAGCATCGCAAGAAAAATGCCAACAAAGGATATCAACATCTATATAAACGATATTCTGCTGTCAACAACTGACACCGAGTCTAACTTTACGGTCCTCGAAGACTTCCTTAAAATTTTAAGTGACGAAGGCCTTACAATTATTTTAAAAAAATGTGTGTTCTTCGCGGAAGCCATTAGTTATCTCGGACATGAAATTACTAGAGATGGTATTACTCCACGAAAGCATAAAATCAAGGCGGTAAGTGACTTTCCAGAACAAAGCTCCGTGAGAGAGGTTAGAGAGTTTCTAGGCTTAAGTGGGTATTTCCGGAAATTTGTACCTGGATATGAATGCGTTGCTGCTCCTTTGAATCATCTGACTCGAAAATCGTCTCAATTTCAGTGGGGACCAGAGGAACAAAATGCATTTTCGACACTGAAAGAAGCCTTATGTTCGCAACCAGTGCTGGTTCTATATGACCCAAATGCTCAGCACGAAGTGCATACAGATGCGAGTAGTGTAGGCATTTCCGGTATTCTACTTCAAAGAACGAAAAATAATGATAGCCATCCGGTGGCGTATTTCAGTCGTAGTTGCAGCGATCAGCAAGCTAAATGGACAAGTTTTGAATTAGAAGCTCTTGCAGTAGTAGAGAGCTTAGAAAAGTTCAAATATTATCTATTGAACAAAAAGTTCACCGTTCACACAGACTGCAATGCTCTTAAGGATAGTCATTCTAAACGTGATCTGATACCAAAGCATGCGCGCTGTTGGCTAAAAATACAGGAGTTCGAATTCGACATAAGACACCGACCGAAATCGCAAAACAAACACTCAGATGTACTCAGCAGGAACCCAGTAGATGACCCCCGGGAAATAGAAGAGGCAGGGCTACCAGTTATGGCAATTGCGCTTTCAGAAAGTGACTGAATCGCAACCTTACAATACAACGATCCAGAACTAAAGGAAATCCGGAATATTATTGAAGACGAAATTAGTGCTACACGAGAAAAAAAAGAGTTCTGCAAGGGATTCACTATCAAGGATAAGCGATTATATCGTAAAACAGAACATGGACTTAAATTTGTAGTGCCAAGAGGACTGCGTTGGACAATAATCAAGTCAGCTCATGATGACATGGGTTATGCTGGTATTGAAAAGATTGTTCAGTTTCTGCGAGAGAATTATTGGTTTAAGCGCCTTCGAAGTATTGTGCAGAAATACGTGGAATCCTGCATAGACTGTCTATACAATACGCGGGGGAAGGATGAAGTAAGGTGCCGCCTTCACCCTATAGAAAAAGTCTGTGTCCCATTTCATACAATCCATATGGATTCCCACGCAGTAAAAGATCAAACTGCTACGTTATAGGAATGATAGATGCGTTCACAAAATTTACTATTTTGCGAGCAGTTAAAAATACAAATACAAACAATGTTATAAAAACACTTATCGACATTTCACAATATTTCGGGATGCCGCTGCGTATTATAACTGATCGCGGATCTGCGTTCACTTCCAAAGCATTTAAGACATTTACTGAAGAAAATGGTATTGTGCATGTAGGCACAGCTGTTCGTACGCCAAGGGCTAACGGACAAATTGAAAGAGTTTTTCGAACCGTCAACACATCTTTAGCATGCTCAACCAAAGAAAAGAATGGTAAGGATTGGGAAGAAAACTTAATTTCAGTCCAATGGGGACTTAATAACCACAAGCATCGAATAACTGGTGTAAGCCCACACGAACTGCTCCTCGGATATAAACCACGAAACATCATAGCGAATAAACTCATCCTGGCACAACAGGCTGAACTGAAGGAAGATGAAGGACACAAGGATGTCGATATCAATGTTATACGTGAAGAAGTAGCGAAGCGAATAGCATCTGACCAGAAGCAACAAGCAGAAAAATATAATAAGACACATCAATGCCCTAGAAAGTATAATGTTGGAGACATGATTTTAGCTCTGATGGAACATCCTTCCACCGTGCCATCACGGAAACTACTTTGTCGTTATAGTGGCCCTTTTGAGATTGTTAAAGTTTTACCTAATGACAGATATCAAATAGAACATCCAGAAATGATCAAGGTTGCAAGACGTTCGTTCCATTCGGTATATGCAGCAGACAAATTAAAGCCATGGTGTGACCTAACTACTATTACTATTAACGAGATCAGCTCTGACGAAGAAGACAACGAAACAAATAGTGACGAATATTTGGAGAACTGAATACGATGTGTTCGTTTGGATACTATTATTTTCATATTTTTTTCTTATTTTTTTTAGATAGCCTCGGAGATGGGGACTTACAATTACATAGATTACCCTTTCCGTACTTTTATTAATTCATATTTAATGGATCAAGCACTTGTCAAGTTATTAGCATTAAATAAATATTCTTAATTTTTCTTTTTGTTCTTGGGAGATATTACAGGATAGTAATCGTTGATGCAAAGGAGACATGTACTCTAACGATCTGATAAGACGTAAAAAGGAAAAGGAGCATGAGATATCCGTATCTGAGTGAGTGTTATGGCCGTATTTCGCATTCTTTCGCAATAAATGCAAATATTTCCCACTCCAGGGGTAGACTGGGCGCATATGAGCGTTGGCTCGTATCGTGTATTTGTTTACTCGCTGTGTTGTGGGCAAGAGACATCTAATGATCCGATGTTGAATAAAGGAGATGAATTTGATTAGCAAATATTACCCGCTCCAGAGGTAGCTAGAACGTGTATGAGTGTCGATTCATATTGCGTCCATGTCTATCTACTGTATTGTGGGCCATAGATGAAGTGACGTACGTATTGAAACCAAATACATTTGAAGGAAGTTAGAGTGATAACGAGAAAGGTAATGCATGTAAACTTGGAACTAGAGCATGAGATGCTCAAAATTCACGAGGCGCTTGTTTGATTCAAATGTTTGCAAAGAGTAGAAGTGTAGAAGTAGAAGTATGTAGTAGTATAGAATTATTTGAAGTAATAGTCATAAACTAACTAACCAAGTAATTTAATCATCGAGGATGATGATTTATCAGGATGGCCGAATGTAGTGTAAATTTCAACGTTATTAGTGATCTCATGTAGCAACACTAACAATTGCTCATATTGTAGATCTTTGCATGGCTTGGCAGTATTGTAGGCAAAGCGAAGGAGATGAAATCCCTGTCTCCTTGTACTAACACATCTGCTATAGAATGTGCGCAGCTAGCTCGGATGGGGTACGGCAGACAGAACGTAGGTTCGCCAGTTAGTTACTCGCATAAGGGCATCCGGGCTAGTTCACGCTTAAAAGAAAATCTCTAAAACGGGGTAAATATTACTTATTTATTCTACACATGTGAAATCTCAACCCCAGAATGGTTCTGGACTTCGTTAGTAATCTAAACTTAAAAAGGAAGTAAATTGAAAAGCAACTCACAATAGATCTTTCAGGTTGCAGTTAATGCGGGGCTACTACCTGCATACCCTCCACAAATCTAATCTAATCTACCAGTATGTAACTATAATATTCGTTCATGCGCCCAGATTATATGATTTACCGCTAGAATATCTATTATGTACATCATAACTTGTAATTTTATCCAATCTAGAATTTCTCTGAAATTCAATAAGTTATGATCCACCCCCCCATTCAATAACTTTTATATCCAATGCTATAACCTCCCATCCAAGAGCAGCAAGGTCACAGATCTTCATCTTAAAATCTATATATGTAGCCACAAGAGAACTAAAAACGTTTTATAGTCCTGTATTTAGCTACATTACTCCCGAAATCCTAAAGACTGCATGTAATAACACCGTCTATCCTTTGCATATGAGCTGTTCTAGTGTGAGTAGTACAAGAAGGCGACTCCCCAAAAGATTCACCCGTGTTCGACTTTATCGCTATAAGCATCAAGCAAATGGACTATAAATCACAAATTTAACACCTTCCATCAAGCTTAAAGCTTACATTTCCATGCATTACTAAAGCTCATGCATTTCAAATCTGCTCGTTTCCGGTAAAATCGATTTCGTTTTCTCAGACCCAGTTCCTCCTATACCTACAAGAAGGAATTCCCAACGGGTTGAATAATTTACCAAGTCTAGAAGCTCTCTCTTCCTTCGCCCTCGTATTTGATAAATGGGTTTTCGTTAGTTATATACACGCAAAAATTTACTCGAGGCAAAAAGTTCATATAATGATTTTGCGATGGGAGTGACACCATCAACGGAAACAATATGAGCGATTTCTCTCGGATGCCCCCAGAAGGTTTGGGTTGGAACTTACGATCTGAAAAGGCGAAGGATAAGTCATCGTGTCCGATTCTTACAATCTCAGCTTTAGTTAACATGAAAAAAAAACAACATGATGATAAATTTTATTCAATTTTTCTACGAGCAACTTTCCCAAAAGAAAATGAGGAATAATTTATCACGTCTTAATTAGTACGAAATGGCAGGCCTTCGCCGAATTATCGGTGACCTAACTTTTATGAAAAAGTTTTGGATGAAACTTTGGTGAAAGCTGCGGAAGCTGCAAAGTTTGCTAGCAATAAATACTTCCGAACTAAATTTTAGTCTTAAATTGGAATAATAAGGGCCCTAGGAGGCCGATTTATTAAACCAGAACCTTGGCTTTTAAGGCGAAGGGGATTAATACTTCTTCACCAAATGCGGGACCCCTTCTTGTTTTTTACTAGGCAATTTCGTAGGCCTACGGTCCTTTGGGATGCGTAACTCCACTTGTGTCGTATATAACCAAGTTATAATGGTGAACTGTCATCAAAAATCCTGCCGTTCATACAAGCTCTCCTAAATTTTATTAAAATTGCCTTTAGACGTTTAGATAAACTCATTCAGTGGAAATCTTAGGGGAACCAACACAAGGAGCTGTTACTTGACACAGCTACGCATCCATTTTGTATTCCCGAAGAGGCTTTCACCCTTTTTAAGTGCACATGATACTTGCTTCATGCTGTGAATCGAAATACAAGCTCCCAGAAGGTAATGTTTTTCACAGAGACAATGACATCGACTAAATCTGTGCACTCTCGTCTTCCAGTCTGCCCTCTTTCACTTCACCGGGATAATTTTGCTTCGTTTTCCAGCTCTCAGGGATCGCAGTCCTTAGTTTCATCATATACACTCCAATTCATTACATCGCACAGTATACTCGCGTGGAATATGAAATCCAAGGACTTGTTCGTAAAACATAATTTAATTCCAGGACAAATGTGCTGATTGCCAACGAAGTAGTTACGTAAACGAAGGTACGTACACTCCTTGGGCGGATATAATGACACAACAAATTACGTTGTCCTGCTCGTGCTACTTTTCGTCCAGCGACAGGAGCAAAAAGTCACCACCGTCTTGCAAACAATTTATTAATAATAGTTCGCTGCCTTACAAAACGTACGGGTGTCGAATGAGAATGTAATATAGAAGGATCTTGAGATTTTGTTTATTACTTCCATTACGATTTATTGTGAGCGTCTCAATTACGGACATATTGTCATCTCGGAACGGAGTTTTGTTACTTATAGTTGAGACGTAATTGAATAAAGTCCATGGTAAAGTCACAAGGAGACTATAAAGGTAAAGAGAAATATAGAAATGCAACATACATCGGTCGAGGTCGCTTTGGTATAATTTCCCATGACCACCTTCGCAGAGGCAATAATTTTGAGTCTAGAGGAATTTGTTGCTTATATATAGACGATATTTCAGTCTTAATTTCGACGATTGAACCAAATGGAAGTGAGTAAACCAACGAAAAGTTTACATACATTATCCGAAATTATCGCTTAAGTGAAATTTCCTGTTTTATCACACGGATCAATCAATATTGGCATATTCACGACCTTATCTAAAATATATGCATTGAGCTCAAGTGAAAGCTTATTAAAATTGGAATAAATGATGTTTGTTAATTCTAAAATTTATTGAGGTACAGTATCACCTTATTCCTGCGGAAAACTTACCTTTGGGTGCCGTTAAAGTCCGGAGAAATTGCAAATAGAAGGATGTATCCACCATTGGCAATGAAGCATAAAGTTGGCTGGAAACTGTCCCGGTTATTATTAGCGAGACCCCTCTGTGTCTTCATGTAACCTCCAATGGTTAAGAGATTCTTAGCACACAAAATAGAAATTGGGAACAGAACAGACTACTATAACGCAAAACTCCAAAGAAACCTCCACCCATTCGAACTCATCCAAATAAAAGAATCCAGATGTCAAAGACTGACCGCGCACCAGATGAATGGCGAAATAAAAAAAATGATAGCTTAAAGATCAGATAAAGACAAATTAGTTTTAATTTAAAATTGAAATGCTAATTATTGCAAAATTTTCTAATTTTCTAATTATTCTTGAATTTATTATTTATTCGGAGTAAGTTAAATTGAGCCATATTAAAACAATACCGAACGAACTCACTGGATAATCTGATTTCCGGCATCTGCGATAGAACGGTCATATAAAAAAGGGTCTGTCATAACCCGTAGCTCTCTCTTACAAAATTGGACTACGAGCAGAATAGACAAGAGGGTACAACAAAAGAAATGAATTAAAGTAAATTATATGTTTAAATTTCATTTTATTGAAAAATAGAAAGTGGTTATTAGTACCATTATTATAATTTTAGTGAGAAAATAGCACCATCTTTGGGCTAAAATTACACAAGGTTGCAGTGAGTAGTTTGAATATTTATTCTTCTCGACAGTACAAAGTACAGAGGGATTCCGAGACTTTGGCGAACAATGGAAAATTGCAAATCCCCTGTTAAATTTTAATTAATGTCGGCGAATTAACCTTATTGGCTTCTAAGTCAGCTGTGTTCATTACACATAAATTTAGACATATTTAAAATCACATCAAACTGGGTGCCCTAAACCTTTCGAACACTCAAGCTTCACCCTTCGAGGTTCGCACTAATACCTACATAAATAGTAAAATTTGTATACTCACCACAAGCGGCCGCCATTTTATATCGACGACTAACTTATAATTTTTAGCAATTACCTGTAGCAATTGCTTGACAAAAAAACAAAAGCAAGGATGGCTATCCAATTGTCACTTGTTTTTTTTTTTACCATCTGTGTCACCAGTTTTTATCCCACGTTGTTCAGGTATCCCTGGAGAACACAGCACAACACCACATATTCGGACACACTTGCGCTGAAGCTTGGATCTGGAGCGCAAACACCATATCACGCGCACCGGGTTATCAAATAATTGCCTGATAGATTATTTTATGCTACTGCGTGAACATAAACCATAAACAATTAAACAAAAAACAAGCAAATCACGAAACCTATTTGTGCGTAATACGGCTTATTTCGCAATGTCAACTAAAAGCACAATTACTCTACGTTGAAGTACGGAAAGCTCAAGAACATTTGTTGTCTCACGACTACATTCGGCTTCGAGTGGAACCCAGCTTTGGCCTACTATCGCCAGCTGATCACCTTGGGCTCCAAGAAATAATGCCCAGCTAAATAACGCCCGCAAGCGATAGGCGAAATAAGACCCAAAAACTTTGGGTTCTATTTCCAAATGAAATAAGGCCCGAAAACAAATGTGGAATAAAATTCAAAATCCAAATCCAAAATCCAAAATTGAGATCAAGAAAACAAGCAAATAAAATGAAATAAAGCCCGAAATATTGAAAATGCGTGTGTAAGGTATGAACGCATCCCGCAGGTAGGGGAGGGGCATGAGCGGCGCTTTCTCGCGTCGGCGTGTTTCCCAAGTTTTTATGATAAACAAAGGGTTTTAAAAATTAAAATGTAAACATGAACACTTGGAAAGTTGAAAATTTTATAGCTCAAAATCATAAACATAAATATCCGATTGAGTCATGGATATTCGAAATCGATCATTAAAAGCCGATAGTATAAACATAAAGCGTCAAACCATTTGTTATATGCATAAAGATTAGTTCACGCACATAGCCACTTGTTTACGCGCATATTCATCCTCAATTGTAAACAATGGACATAGTCCGTTAAATGAAATCATAGCACTGGTAAGCAAATGCATCATATTACAAGTCATGCAAAATATTGTGTGTTCAAAGCATTGATCTCGTTTTGATATATATAAAAGGATTGTGAAATAATGTCGTAACTGATATTGTGAAAAAAATTTTGTTTTAAATAAAAAGGAAAAGAAAGTACAAATAGTATAACAAAACCGACGAATATTAATAATTTAATGTTTTACTGAATAGTAACATAACTAAGTGGTGTCAGAAGTAAAATTATTATAACAATCTTGTGCTTCAGATTTTAATATAAAATATTCATGCGTCAATGATGTCTCTAACAATTTAATCCTCAGAATATTCTTGTTTTAAAATTTTAAGTTCTGATGTTTGCAATGTTTAAACTATATAAGAAATTGTCAGATGACAATGCAGTAGGAGGACAAAACGAGACAATGTGTTAGGCACGTCGTTTTGCCCATTCATCGTATATTCTTAACATAGTGGTTGAAATTTACCAAAGAAATTCTAGAATGCCCACGAACCCATCTTGACATCATTAAGTGGTTCAATACACTATATCAAAAATTTATGTTTTTTGACCAAAACCTTTTGTTTACACAATCCAAACTAAAGGGATTTACAATAACATCTTCCTTCAAATGAAATAACTTTTATTTCCACATTTAGTCCTGAACTTTTTCATATAAAATGGAAAATGAAAATTTCGTCATTTTAGGCGGTTTTCCTCTAATTGAAATTTGCTGATGGTATTTAAAGGTTACATGGGTTTCGAATGATAAATAAAAGCACATTTTCTCCTTTTTTTTATATAAAAAATAAATTATTTTATTCAAAATTTAAAAAAATATGAAACAGCACCATTTAAAGAATATTTCATAAAATTGTCATTCAAAAATTTCGAAAATTCAGCTGGTGAGGCCTGGTTTCCATTGACCAAAAAAAAAAAGTGTCCTTGTGGTGGTCAGGATAACTCATGATATCCTTATCTCAAATTAAAAAAAACAATTTTTTTTATGTTAGTGGATAATTAATCAATCCTATTTTGAAGAAGTGTGTAAAATGTCAATAAGATCGGAGTTTTTGAGAAATCGTGTCCACCGAGTTCAATTCATCAATTCCAGCTCCATAAAGCAAAGATCATGCTGCAGTTGCAATGTACAGGTCATATTAAAGTAATATATTTAGAGTAGATGACCCTTAGAAAGTGAGGGAAGCGAACGAGAGAGACAGACATACAATAGCAAAGCAGCTGCCTTAATCTACCTCTCTCTGCTAGACTTTTACTCGACTTGAAACTTTGGGAAACTATTCTAGACATATTGTACAATTAGATAAAAAAAATGAAATTTTAACCTACGAAACCCACGTAACCCCTGTAACAAAAAAATAACTTTGCTCAGGTAAAATGGAGTAATTTCATGTTTGACAATTTCGATATTCTGTATATTTATATACATAGAGCCACCATACGTGTCTGTCTATTATATAAAAGAACATAGTTATGAGAAATACTACTCAGCGAATATGTTTGGTCGTCAACAATTTTTTAACTATAATATAACAAAGTGGAGGTAAGGTATTCATAATTTACCGAACGATCTTCAAGTTAAAGGCGAAGTACGGTTGTTTTTAATAGAGTGGGCAACTAAAAACACTACAGTTTTAAAATTGTACCCAGAATTACCCACCAGAACGTTTTATTATTATAACATTCGCAAGATGAGTTCTGCGGGCAGGCAGAAAAACAATTCAGTATGACGCTGATTCTGACACTTAAAATGAATTTTTCATCTCTTCAGCTCGCAGTGATTTATCCTTAGAAGAAATTTTTGTTGGGTTTGCTTAAACTTAACTTATGTATATTATATTGCACCAGCTCTGTCGCATATTTTTAACATGTTTCAAAACCCAAAGAAATCAATTGCTTCTGATGTCAATGACTTCCGATCTATTAGTACATTAACCATTTTTGGTAAGATGTTTGAAAAGCTTATTTTCTCGCAAGTCAACGAATTTATTGACCAGAATCGGTTATTATCTCCCTGAAAATCTGGATTTCGGAAAGAGACATATCTGTTAAACTGTCGTAAACTGTCCTTTTAAAAGTCAATTTAGATTCCAATGAACTACTTGACTTTGACAAATTAACCATACTTCTACCACAGAATTGTCTGTGGTTGTACTTTTTGATTTTAGTAAATCCTTCCATACAGTGAACCATATGCCATATACAGAGAAGTTTTGATCAATTTTCCTCAGCCGTGAAACTGCCTATACTTCGAACATCACTCACTGAAAGTAAGGGAGTCATTGTCTATTTTTCGCCTTATTCGTTGTGGCGTACCTCAGGGCTCCATCTTTAGGCCATTTCTTTTCAGATATACATATTAATATAAATTATATACCCAATGCAACTGAAGATTCCTCCATTCATCTATCTGATGATATCCAATTATATCTTAGTCGCTCAATTCGACTGGAAGAAAATTGCATTTATTGGCTAAATAATGACGTGCAACGTATCTATAAATGGCCTCTTAACAATAAGTTGACATTAAGTCCAAGCAAATCTACATACAGTTCTATTCCAATATAAAAAAGCAACATTGATGTTTCTAGACTAGGTACCTACCGTTTTAGTTAATAATAGCACCCTGACGTATCGTGTCTGTGTTTAGGAACAATATTAAATTCTAGCTTAAGTTGCTGCAAGTATGTTCAGTATAGTAATATTGGCAGAAAAGGCTACGGTTCTCTTCGTCAAGCTCCATTCATTCTACCAGAGACAGCTCATGATTGCTTTCAATGATTGTATTAGTATGTCTTTAAATCTACCATATCTACCGTATCTTGTATTTTTTGGGGTGCGTTCGTATTTTGTTCAACTTCTTCGCAAATTTAGCTCATTATCTTCAGGACTGCAGGACGTGGGCTCCAGCAGAGTTTTTCTTAAATTAATTTTTCCGTCAATTTCAAATGGGTAACGGATATATACTTTGATTATGATTCATGCTTTCAAGTGCTAATCTCTATGTACTTAGTCGGTGTCCGAATTTCAATGGAGATCAGCATCGCCGATTTATCTAGGTAGATATCGAAGTCTAAATCTTCGCCAGTTGCACCTCTCTAAGTTCTATCAGGTAGACGAAAGTTGTTATTCTTCTCAGGCAGAATAGAATTGGGATAATGAGAAATTCTATATAAGATCGAAAATGAAAAAAAGCATTAGTGATGGCAAGGTAAGCAGGAAAGCACTTTTGAATCACAATTCATTTAAATATTGAAAAGATGAAATTCTTTACTACAAAGCAGAGGTTTTCAAATACAAAATAAAAAACCTATTTAATCAATGAACATTCCAACAAAATGTATTATTTCCTACACCATCTAGTTAAATAAACCAAATAACTGTGACGTGACGAGTTTTCTTTAAACAGGAAAAAATTATCACTCATCTAA
The DNA here is from genome assembly GCA_963930735.1 of Dioctria linearis. NCBI lineage: Eukaryota > Metazoa > Arthropoda > Insecta > Diptera > Asilidae > Dioctria > Dioctria linearis. The sequence goes on along the minus strand of OZ005743.1, from coordinate 209,688,999 downwards.
AGCATTACATTTGGAGAATGTTTCTTATCTTACAGCATCGCGATATTTAAGTAAAAAAAATCCATTTACCCAGAACTAAAAACTCAAATTAAAATCAAGGAAGTCGAGAATCTCGAAGCGGAAAGTAGGTCGCAACGTTAAGGAGAGCTGGGAATATATTCCGATGAAATACATTCATATGTAAGTTGAGAGCTCTGTACAATTATATACGGCGAGAAAAGCAGAGTCTGGAATACAGAAATCTGGCAGAGATGAAAGCACCGAACAAATCTACCTGAAATATGTCAGTCAGTACAGGAATTTAATATTTCAACAATTCGGGGTGACGAGACTTAAGAGCTCGTTCATCTCAGCGTGCAAACTTTTGATGAACAAAGTCCCCTGACGTTTTTCTTCTGTTTTCTAGAAGGAAAGTGCCCTCGCTTGATATGGTATCCTGACGTCTATTAGAAAGGAAACGTTCGTCGACATATTCGAGACTAAGTTGATGATAGACTTTACTTTTAATCTGTGCGCAAGTAAGTATGTATATACAATATAATAAATATTAAATACATTACAGCTTGATAATTAGGCCCTTAAGGAACTTGTGACTTAACTCTATCTACTTGAAATAATTTTGCATTTAGATTACAGTTATTCAATACAGAATTTAACCGAGTACATATACGTTAGTTACAAATTTCGTACTGGATGCTACCAGGTAACGTATCTTAGTTACAGGCATAGTACATACATATATACCTAGCGTTGTTAATGCAAATTACAATTTTTTAATTCTTCATAGCTTTCAGAAATTATATTTCTTTCCCAATTTTAATTAATCAGCGAAATTAAGCAGGATAAATTGCAAGTTCATTGAGTTCGTTAAATGTAATTGTACTCCTTGCACAAATGAGAAAATACTAACCGTGGGAATATACCGATAACAACTTTTAGATAAGAAAAATTTCAACTATAATGCCGCATTCACAATGTAGAGTTAGAGTAGTAACTGTCATACATTTTCTCCCACACAATAGTGCATGCGGCTATCACTGTTGTGCTCAGAGTAGCGCAGAGTAGAGTTGCAAGCTGCATGAAAATAAATTCTATTTTAATTTTACGCTGGCATTTCCGAAAGCTTACAAACTTGAACTACTACCATGTAGATGGCGTGGAGAAAGCTCCATATTTCTTTTTATAATAACTAACATGTTTTGATGTTATTTTCTGATTAAATATTGTTTTTAATCCTATTTATTTTTTTGCAAACTTCATGATTTAAAAACCATAAAAATTACGTCAATTCTTATCTAACTTCGAAGCAACAGGTGCCACCTTTATTTAATTTATAATTTTGACAATGACAAGCATGTTGATTTGGCGTTGCTATAGCGATTTGTCACGTTTTATTTCAAAGTTCGAGTTTTACTCTGCGCTGTATTGTGAACAGTAAAACAAATATAACCCCTTCCCCATTTATTGAGGACTACTGAAGAAAAATTGCAATAGAGCTTCTACATTATTTCAAAATGTTTCCCTGCGCAGTAAATCTGCACTTTCTATAAAATACAAAAATTTCTGAACGGTTCTAAATTCGATTTGTTACTTTTAAGATGAACGGAACCCTTACGGCAAGCGGGTTGGCTATAACTTCACTTTGGGTCGTGACTGTTGAAGTCTGTTAGAGAAATTAGGAATTGCTGATACTTGTAGAGTTCGTGTACATGAGCGTGGCTTTTCTTAGGATGTTTAAAACAGGACATAGCATATTCGGATAAAGACGATGGAAGGATTGTTTAAATTTTTTGTCTTCGATCTCTCGTCGTGAATTTTAAAACAAACAGGTTTCCAGGTTCGGTCTGCGGAAGTTTGTTCATTAGTCGTCTCAAGGTCTCCGGGTCTATTTGTGTATTCTGATGTTTATTGTAGGTCCACTCGGAAAGGAAAAGGGATAAGTGGACTTGTGCATATAATAAGCTCTTAACTGTGACCGTACACCCTGTACTTTTTAAGATACAGAGTGTGTTGTGAAAAACTATCAAATTCTATTAATCACCCTGTAACGCCAATCCCCCCCCCCCCAACGGTCATAACATTTTTTGTTTGGCTAGATGAGTACTATCACCTCGTGCTCTGTTGACCACCTAGACGGAAACACCCTGTATGTGACAATTTCTCTGCTGCAAATATTTTTCTTACATTGTTGCAGCACAAATTGCTCGCAACATAATAACATATTTTATATTGGCAGGGCTAATATGAAGGAAAATGAAAGAAAATTTCATGAAATCGCTAAGAAGAAGAGTTACACTGCCACCACTTAAACTTGCTTCCGTTTTGAAAGGGATGGTCCTGACAATGATTTAGTATATAGTTTCTGTAATTTTAGTTTATTGTTTGTTAATAATATTATATTGATTTGTGTATTATTATTATTATCTTTATTTTTATTTTTTTTTATTTATGTCTTATTTTATATTTCAAATATGCATTTTACATTTTATTTAAAGTGTTTAGTTGAAATTTTTAGTAAGCTAGTTAGTCCAACGTTCTTTGTACTAAAAAGATGTGAAATCTTATTGTACTTTAAGCTTGTAATAAATTTGAATCTGAATCTGAACCTTAAAAACATCTCGCGTTCCTGTTACCTTTAGGATCCCAAGAAAAGTTTATCAGGTCAATTGCAAGTGCAATTGAAGGCTTTTTTCCGTTAGTTCTGGGAAAATATTTGGACATTTTCGAATATGTGAAGAAATTGCTAATGCAAATTTTTCAAGTGTTATTGCGATAAACTAATTTATTTTTTTATATTGCGCGCCACAAAAAATATTGTGTATATTTCCAGTGGTAAAAGAGTTTTCGGAGGACATTTCCAGTAAAAAAAAAAAAATTTATGTTTTTGAATTGCTATTGTATTTTCTTTTAATTATAATAAATACTTCTGACTTCATAATATTTTCTTTTCTTTCATTCATGCATAAAAACTATTTATTGTATGTAAATTTCGCCACAGAAATTCTAAAAGTAATTTTTAATTTTCTTATACAATCAGAATCAATATGAATTAGTTTGATGCGTCAACATGATTAACACCAGAATTTTCATTTTAACAAATTTGGCTTGTGTGCGCAATGAATGACAGTTGAAATATCCAAAATGGGTTGTAACTAAAATAAAACGCTTTCACTCTGTGACGTCGTTTGCTCGGGCGCCAATAGTTCGGTCGGTAGCAAAACGTCAAAATTTGACTCTGGGTAGCTTCAGTGGAATGAGGGGTCCAAATGACAACAGTTGTTTTGAGTTCAAATTAATTCTCTAAGGCAGAAACACACCCAAGCATCCTGGCCTCTCTCAGGCTTCCTCGAAGCTCGCCTCACAAAAATAAAAACAAAATGATACCACCAGGCTCGGTGCTGTCATTGCAGTTTTTTTAGTACATCTGTTGACAGAATTAGGCCTGAGAAAGGGAAATTTTCAACATTGAGCAAAGCTTGTCATGAGGATAGCTGCTGGCTTGGTTTTACGTTGCATCATTTAAAAATTCATGTTGGAAATTTTGACAACACCTCGAGGAAGCCTCGAGGCCTGGATGTGCGTTCTGTCATTATTCTCTTGCGTCCCTATTACAAATGTAAAATGATCTATATTAATAAATTTCTTGTCTAGGTTTCCAAAACCTAATTTGAGTGTGTGACATGAGACACTTCCGTTGTACACGTACTAACTAGTGGTTTCCACTGTTCACGTACTGGTGACATGATAGCTTTTCTGTTGTACACGTACTGACTTTGGGATTCCGTTTGTTCACGTACTACCAATAGCACTCCGTTCTTCACGTACTGGCTCGCAGGCAGGGTTTGGAGGTGGAGGAGGATTTTCTACTACAGTTCAACTTGCTAGAAATTTGTTCAGGAAATTCTGGTAAGCGTACGAAGGTGTCTAATGAATCTGTATTGCCCTACTTATAATATTGATTCAAAAAGCTATTGTGAATTATATGAAGGAAAATTTCCTATAGAAAACTTCACACAGTTCTATTATCTAGCGATGTACAGGGTCGTTACAACTCTAATGGAAAGCTTTAATTTTAAAAGTTAAAATTTTTATATTTTATTTATTAAATAGAAAAAATTTTAAATGGAAATCTTTATGATTTTCTAAAACCAAAACTTTAATCAATAAGCTTCATCAATAAAATCCCAAGCTGTTTTAGTATACATAGAATATAAGATAAAGTTCAATCAGGGATTTCTCGTAATCAAAAACCAAACCTAGAAATATCTGTAATATATTTCCAGTTGTATCGGCATATAACTGATTAGAATAACCAAATAAATTTGTAAATAAACTCTCTAACTTAAGTAATACAACATAAAACATGTTTGCGAGGATGAAATTTATCTGACCTTGTAAAATATCAGTAAAATAAATTAATTTACATGGCAAAATTACAAAATGGTGGTAACCCCAAACTGAAATTTCCTTGACGATGATAGCTCATTTTTCGTGTCGCGGTCTATAAGCATGATTTCATTTAATAATTTTATGGTATCCATATAATGTGTGTTACATACAGGCACTGACATTTTATTACTATTTTGAAGGTTACTACATATTTAGGATATAACTTAGAAAAATACTTTGTATATACCTCTAACATGCAGTGCTGTGCGACGTTAGCAATGTGATGTAGACCACATTATTGTCTACGCGTCGACAATTATCTGTAGACAATAATCTTTTGTCTACATTCTGTCTGGATTCAAAGAGCTAAAGGACTCTACTATCTGGTCCTTGACCTAGGCAGATTTCCACAGGCTTAGAAGATTGCGGAGATCAGATCCATTCTAAAGACTGCCTAAAAGATTCCACGCCCATCCGAAACTAGACCAATCTCACTCCTATCCACAACATCCAAAATCCTTGAGAAGCTGATGGCCAACAGACTGTCATGGAAGCTAGAGCAGTTTCTGCTGCCACAAGTTATGAGCTACAGACATAAAGGAGGTACTCAGACCCTCCTTCAGGAGCTGGAGTATAACTTGGCATGCGCGCTCTCTAGGGGAAAGCATTCTGTTGTGCTGTCCATTGACCTCGAAAAGGCGTTCGATCGTACACCTAAGAACTCAGTTCTCCGGCAGCTGAAACAATGGAGCATGGGGAAGAGATTTGTTGACACCGTCGACTCGTTTTTGACGAAAAGAAGGATTAAGGTCAGAGCAGGAGGACATTTCTCCACTGTCCGCACCCTACGGAACGGACTCCCACAAGGGTCGCCCTTCTCGGTCCACCTTTTCAACGTCTTCATCCACTCTCGGTCAGAAAGCTTGGATAAGGTTGCAATTCTCTTCTACCACATCTATGCTGATAATATCATCTGCTATGCTTCTGGTGAGGTCCCATTTGTCAACCATGCGCTCAACAGAGCTCTGAGAGCAATCTCAGTCTGGGCCGACACAAATGGGGCCAAAATCTCACTCAACAAGCTTGAAGCTCTACATGTTTGTCGGAGACGCAAATGTGCAGAGAACGCCTTTGAGAGCGACATAGCTTCTATCCCGCTACTAAAAAGCCTCAAAATTCTTGGACTTGTCTACTCGCACAATCTGAACTGGTCAAAGCACTTGACGATCGTTGCAGAATCCGTTAGAAGCAGGAATAACCTGCTAAAGATCATCTGCAGAAGAAAGGCTGGACCTCCGCTAGAGACGGCCACCAAAATAGCGAAACAGTTGGTAGTTGGCAAGGCAGACTACTGCATAACAATCTATGGCTTCACCACGGTTATGAACATCCGAAAAGTCCGGGCATCCATAAACGCCACCGCCAGGATAGCCCTGGGCGCACTTTGCACAACTACCATTAATAGTCTCCTCATTGAATCAGGCTTCCCTACAATCACACAAAGAAGAGACTAGCTCGCTGGCAACCTGTTTTTCAAGACCCTCCATATTCTCAGCTCACCACTCGCTCGACACCTTCGACATCCTATCCCAGAACCTTATCCCCACCAAGCGCACCTGCTCTAGCTTGACTAGAATCATTACTAACATCCCAGAATTCATTAAACTCATCCCTTTCAATCCCGAATACCTCAACCCAACGCGCACCGTTCCTCCTTGGAGGGTTCTTACGGGAAGAATCCTATTGAACGCAAAGAGCTATGAACACCTAGACAGAACGAACAAAATAAGACTACATACTGACACCTACCAACGAATACAAGCTAACATAAAGATCTATACGGATACCTCAAAGGATATGGAAGACGTAGGTATAGCGATCTGGACAGAGTACAAACCTTCCGCACTCCCAGGCGCCCACAAACTGCCAACGTGGGCAGATGTCCTTACGGCCGAGCTGACGGCTGTCTGGGAGGCTGTCGCTCAAGGCCATTCAAAACCTCAAGAACACGAACCCGTTGGCAGTAAACATAAGAAACTCCCTTCACTGTGGAAGAATAACATTAGCGTGGTGCCCAGCCCATGTGGGGATAGAAGGGAACGAGAGAGCTGACGCGCTTGCAAAGAGTGCGCTCTGCTCTCAACGCGAACTGATAAACCCTCCAGGGTATAAGGTGGTTAGAGCAAAATTAAAGAAGAGACAGCATGACAGCAGAAGTTCTACTTGGCGCGAATCTGGAACATTCCTAACAAGCCATTATACGGAAGTGAACAAACCAGTGATGCCTGACCTTCCAAGGAAGAACATGATTGCGATCGCTAGACTAAGACTGGGTCACTTTTTGCCAGTCAAGCTACACCTATTTCTCGGACAACCGATCCCTGCTTGTCATTACTGCCGGAACGCGATAATGACTGCTACCCATGTACTGAAACGGTGCATCGAATTACAGAGACTACTAAACGAACTCGGGACTACAAAAACTCCAACAGAACTGCTCACCTATAGGGAAGAGGACACGAACATACTACTCGATCCACTGAGGACCTACTTACGAAACGCGAACAAGGACACTAGACTGTGACTACTAACATACGAACCCTAGCAGCCCTGGCTGAAACGCACCCTTTACACAGACAACAAGGTAAAAGGAAAACTGAAAACAAATATAGTTAAGTTAGTTAAGTAAGTATAAATGAATTTGTTAAAATAAAATTATTATCTAAAAAAGAAGAATATAAATAGAGGAAAATTATACAAATAGAACTACATAATGTTACATCAAAACTTTAAACTTCTAAAAAAATGGATTTATTATATTATCTTAGTTAGGACAAGTACATTAAAAATATTGATTCGGATAATAACCGACATAATTTATTGAAATTGAGAATAGTGACTAATAACAGTAAACATAAAGAGAAATTATGTAGAAGCATATAGGGAAATCAGTGACATGTATAACGTGGCCTGCTTGATCAGGGGTGTGGGAACTATCTTAATTGCAAGTCTCGTTTTCGCTTTAGCATTCATATTAAAAGTTCAAAACTATTAATTTTATTGGAAGCTTATCTCCTATAACATCAAATATTCCTTAAACTGGTTTTATAAGGAAATAAAATTAAGCAATTTTTGGCTGCCTATTCCTAAAGTAGGTTTTCCTGATAATTCCTCGATGCTATTCCTCCCCAATACATGTTTCCTAAAAATATAAAACGAAGAACCACAAAGTAATGAGTTAGGTTAACAAAAACACAATATACTTATCTCATTATACCCGATCCTCCACCTCAATCACTGCATATAGCCGTCCTGAGTACTCCTAAATCTGAAAATACATAAAATTTCGTTAATAATTAGCAAAATAAACCAAAAAGATCATAAACTTGCCTAAATCCTACTTTCCTCCGATTATATACAATTTGCTAATGACAGCAGGTGACATTACATCACATCAGGGCTGTGTTCAACTTTTGGCTAGAGCCGGCTATAGTTGGCTATAGTCAGAATGGCTATAGCTAGGGCTCTTATTTGTGTGAGTAAATGTTAAACTTGCGTCATTCCATACATTGTTTCAATTTCATTGTAAGAATTATGTCGAGTAACAGAAGTAAATTAATTGCAAGAGCAACTATAATAAAAGAATAGATTGATTCCCTAGAAAATAAGTGAAACCAATATTAATAAAAAATTTAATCAGAGCACACATGTTCAACATTATCGTCCTTGTTCGTTTAATAATGGCACATTATTTTCGTAAATAATTTCACCTTTGCTATCCACACATTAATAAAATTGAGACATTTTTTTGGTTACTTGACATCAAAAACTAAACAAACAAACGTCAAGCTACTTTGGCTTCACCTCCAGAGCACTAACCAATTTGGTTATAGGCGGCTACAGCCAAGAGTTGAACAATAAATTCTGACAATTGAGCTAACATATTATACAGATATGATTTTTCGTCATTTATAGAACATATTTTTGGCTCAAAACTGGCTATAGCTAACAACTGAACGACCTCATTCTGGCTATAGCCAGCTCTAGCCGGCTCTAGCCAAAAGTTGAACACAGCCCTAATGTTTGGGTCCTTGTTGCAGTCACAATTTGAAGGAACGAAATTATTTAATTAGCGTTACCAGGGCAACTCATCTTAGAGCAGAAACGTAGCGATGCACAGCGGCTGTAACAATGCGACGAGCCGTAGCAGAATCACCTACTACTAACTACGAAGAGAAAATGACATACAGTACGGCTGATTTAGGTAATCAGCCGTACAGAAAAAAAAACAACAACGAAACGTAAAGTTTCAACGAATTCAAAAAGACAGCTGCCAACAAGAGGACACGAGAGGACAGAAAACCGAACTGAGGGCTAAAGATGAGCTCCAAGGATCAAAAGGAGTAAATGAAGAAAACATCGATGGAAAAGACGACAACTAAAAGAGGAAAATGGCGCAAATCACACTTCAGTTGACTCGACTTGCAGAATCACCCATTTTTGTTTCAGAATTTACTCGGAACGTATCGTCCACCACAATTAAATCGGTTTCCTATCCTTTGCAAAAAATAAAATTTTTGCTTCCATTATATAGAAACTTAATTCTGTAAAACCTCCATCCTTCACCTAAGCAGGAATTTACTTCTGCTGCAGATACATACTTCTGCCGGGCAGTGCAGACAAAACTTCAATTTGTTGCGCCTACACAGCACAGTATCCTTCAACTTTATTAGATGTTCAACTCTGCTCTCACACTGCAGTTTTACGCACTGCAGCACACTCATTGCAGCTACATCCTGCAGCGCTTCCATTTATAATCGTACACGAAGAAGTGTACTCCCAAAAATTCCATTTTATAATTCATGAATTTAGTAGTGAATTTTTTGTTTGTTTATACAGAAATAAAGGGAGCAAAGCACAGTGGCGGCAATGGACGTTGAATAAATTGAATTTTAATTGAATTTGTTGAATTATTGTAGTGAACTTGGTTATTTTTATGAATTGAACTATGTGATAGTAGTTGTAAGCAATATATTGCTGACAGAAAATATTATATTTGAATTAAAAATCTCAGTTATCTCTTAAAAAATCGGCACTCCCTTCGCATGAGCTCAGATCGCACACAAAGGTTAACCGATTTCTGCATGGAGAATGAACTTGTCCCCGGCTTGAAAATAGTCTGCTGCCATATTCCAAACAGCAAATGTTTTTTAATTATTGATTTTTCGAGATCGAATTCGAATTCATCGAAAGATTTATTTTTCGGTCTGTCTGGCATATTTCATAATTATATAAAGCTGCCTTAGATTAAGTATATTAATTTGTATAAGAATATTATACAACTTCACTTGGTGATGGTCATGTACTAACAGTTTTGTTTTCAACAGAGTACAAAGTCTACATTGTCTACAATAAATCTTGCTTATCTACGCCAATGTCTACGCTAAAGGGTAGACAATACATATATGTAACATCGATTCAATCAAGTACATAGAGTTTAGTTAGAGGCCCATACCGTTTTAAAGGGAAGAATTATGACAAGCAGTGCCGTACCAGAAACTATTTTATTCGACCGTATCTTTTATATGATAGATTTTGTGCATTTGACAATTGCGATAAGTGCCCCCCCCACTTCCTTGAAGATTCTGTATCCGCTACTGATGTGCTTATATCTCTTATCAAGCCATCATTTTATGGGTACGTCGAATTCTAGTTGAGGTCATATGCTTTTTTTTTAAACCTTATAGAATGAAAACCATTCTTTACACTTGCGATCTTATATTATGAACATGTACCAAAATTGATAGCAGCATCTTTCTACTCAGATTATGGACGATTTTTGTTTTTCCTCTGCCACCAACTCGGTAATTTCACGTTTTCATAAGCTTTCATTGGAATTCTTACCTTGTTTACATATACTACTTATGGAATAGTCTAACTATGTATATCCGTCCAAATAGCATGAAAAATTAGTGCATTTAAAATGCTGATTCGAACGCACTTATAATATACCCTTTGGTCTCAACCCCATTCCAAGCTATTCAACCCTTGTATTCAAATTTTCTATGATGTAAAAGAAGGGAAATAATTTCCTACCGAAAGTGGACTTCAAAATTAAAAATCCCGCGCATAAGTGCAATCCAATTTTATTCCGTACCATGTTACAAATGCAAGGGTTCGATGGTGATTTACTAACTATGTAATAACAGTCCCGTAAAATGTGCTTATTTAAATCAGAGAAAAATGACATGCAACCTCATTTACGATTGTTTGAACTTGTACTTGTACTTGATTATACAGGAAGAAATATTCAATTTTTAGTTCAGTAATAGCAATTTACAACAATTGTTAACGTATGTCAATGCAATTTCTTCGTATTGGAGTTGGAAATATGATCAAGTAGATGCTTTTCATTTGAATGAACATTGCTCTTAAAAAATATGTTTTTCAGTTCACTTTTTCCATTTTCTTAATTTGTAAACAAAGCGAAAGAGCCATCCCTCATTATCCAAAATTGTAACTCCAGACCTTTTCTTTGCCGGATGACTGCTCTAACCAAGTGAGCTAATGAGATAATTAACTTTTATATTTTTTATAATTGGTCCTTGCTATGCAACAGTCAACTAAGCGTCATCACCATTACTTTTCAATAAGATTCTACTACAACAGTTATATCATGTAAATAATGATCTCGTTTGAATGCATTCAGGATGTATTTCTTAACTTTAAGACTAATGTGTCACCTATTCGTGAATATTTGTTATTTTTTAATAAATATCTCTTAGAAAACCCTTCTTTCTAAGCTTTCTTGAGTGATTTGTTATGCAAAAACTGTCCAAACAAAACAAAACTTTATTTGGTTATTTAGTGCGCAAAAAAAAGCATTTCTATACTTTACTAACAATACAAAATCACATTAATTGGGAATTGTTACTTAGTTTCTTGAGGTTTAACTTCTTCAAATATTTGCACTATTAATTCGATCCATTATGACAATAATTCATAAAAAAAAATTTAGTTTTTTCAGTTTATTTATTTTAAGATATATAAACAAGAGAATAATAAAATACTGAAAGGACTCTCCTTCAATTGGGCGCTGACTCAGCCACTTTCTGCAATCAGGAAAAGAAAGATAGGTGTGAGTGTCAGCTTTAGCAATAAAGAAGTCCTTCGATTGTAACATATCTGACCCAGTAGGTGGACTCAAGGTGTAAAAAGGCAATCTCATATGATTTTGACACTTGGTCCACTAATAAAAAAGGAAAAGTAAAAGAAAATCTCTGACAGTTCTCTTATGTCAATGATGAGAAGTAAAGCTTTAAATCAACGATATAAAAATTCTCGAAATAAAAAATCGAGTATTCTTAGTTAAGTTAATAGTTTTTATTAATTTCCTCTTTTGTTTTTTTTTTTGTTTATTGTAGTCAAATTGCTATTTAAATATATAATTCGGATATATAACCGACATCTAAAAAAAAGTTTTATCACTTCATCATCTAGTGATATTTCGTTAGAATTCTTTAAATGTTCTTTTATAAACTTTGTTTTTAAAAATAAAGTATCCTCATTCAAATTCACAAATATGAGTTCCAGTTCTCGTACTTTATTCATGAAAGCAGTAGTAGGTTTTACCAGCCCTCCTTCCGACAGGTGATCTAGCCACGTTGAATGTGAAGAAGGCATTGGTACTGGCTGTACCGCATCTTCCATATTCCCGCAATATATAATAGGAATACCTTGTCTTTATATACCTTGAGATGGGCTAATAGTCCTTCTTTCTCCACAATATTTGCAGAGCAGGAGTAGTATAAATCAAAAACTTAATTAATGTTTGTGTATGGCGCCTAATATACCAGCGCGTGCTGAATTCTATTGATTTGACTAAAATTCTCTTTCTAACTAAACTACTATACTGGAATTATCTAGTAACACTATAATTACAATATACATAACTAATTTGAAAACGATCGCCCACTTTTTTTTTATATAATTAATCCACTCGTCGGATTATTTTTGAATAACACTTTGAATCAGCGGTTGCACACAAACTGATTCTAGAGCAGACCAGAATCGAGGTGAGTTCTACCTTATACCTTCATCTCGGTACCAGCGTGCTTTCAAGGTTATCAGCATCCTTGCTAATTCATTTCAAAAGGTTATTCTGGCTCATAAAAGACGCGGTTGTAAATGCATTTTTCCCAGAAAGGCAAGAAGGAAACAAATCTGTTTATTTTAGCATCCTTCTGCTGATGGATTTCTTTCTGTTTTCTAACCTTATCCATTTGGCTGTTATTGGCATATGACATAACGCAGACGGCTATGATAGAAATTTAAGTTTATGAAAAGAACGCAGTTTTTGAATTATTATGCCGCATTCACAATGCTAAGGGAGCAGAGTGAGCTTTGAGTCCAGAGTAAGGCTGTTCACAATCAATGTTGAAACTTCTACTTCAGGTGAAGTAGAACAAGAATTATTTACTACACTACAACTCAATTCTACTACACTTTTGAGAATTATTGAAAATGAGCAATAAATATTTAATTAAATTACCAATCAAGAAATTTTTCGATATACATACATAAATATTTCATAAAAAATTTCTTAGTTTTTCAAAAGATTGATAATGGACAATTACATGTGGGAAAATATTAACAGTTCTAGTAAAGAAAAACTTGTATGTTAGCCATAGAAATTTGCAAAATTATCATCAAAATTAATTGGCGTATAAGGCAGGCAGGAACCAAATCGTACTGATGAGTATATACGGTTCCTGCCGATTCGAAACTCCTTCTTTTTGAAAATAAATTCATTTCTTTTCAAAGATTTTTCTATGTAAAAATTTTTTTTCACGCAATATTCATAAAATTTCTTAATTTAGCAATGATGCGTGAAGTTCGTGTAACTTTAAACTTATAAGTATAATAAATATTTTAATGTTGTTATTTTTTTGTTATGAAGATTTATAATTTTATATGTAAACTGTCTTTTGAAAAGAATTTCTCATCTGAGTGCGATCATTGATCAGTGCAGATGTGTTTTTTCTCGAGCTCCCTCAAAATTATTATTTTTGTTTGTTTTCACAGCTGTTTTTCGTTTTCATGTTAATTTCGGAAACAAGTATTAAATAAATTGTATATCGATTTAGAAAGAAAACAAGTGGAAAGTGTAGTCGGAGGCAGAAAAATCTTTGAATAGGATTAAGCCTTCAAACTGATAAAATGAACTCGGATTGTGAAATTTGTAGTACGGTTATACGAAGTGGTCAATGAATAATTTGTGAAGGAAAGTGCAATAAAAACATCCATTTGAAGTGTGTAGGTCTGGTTCAATATGACCTAACACAAATTCTTGCAAAAAAGAATTTAATATTTATGTGCGACCAATGCATTGAATATCGGAATTTGGTAACGGATCAATTTGAGACTGTGATAACAGAGGTAAGAGACAGTAAAAATTCGATAGCGGACCAAATTGAAACGATATTAAGACCAGTGACCGATAATAAAAAGAGATATGCTGAACAAGAATTAGAACTTAAGAGAAGTTTAGAACAAGTGGGGAAATTGAATGAAATGGACAAAAAGTTGTACAGTGAAGTAACGAAAGCTACAGCAAGTATAGAAGGGGAGAAAAAAGTAGATACATATGCTGGTGTTCTGAAGAGAGAACCAACTCTCTTAATAAAACCTAATAAAAAACAGGAAGTGAAGAAAACTAAAGAAGACTTAAGAAAGAAAGTTGATCCATCAAAATTGAAAATTGTTGGTATGTCAACAAATCATAATGGCAATATGACTATTGAAAGCGTTAATAGGACTGAAGTGGAAAAAATTCAATCAGTGGTTGAAGCTAAATTAGGTGAGAATTATGAAGTGAAAATGCTTGAACCGAAAAAACTGAAAGTGGTTATTGCTGCTATGAATGAGGAGTGGGAAGAGGATCAGTTAATTCAGGAAGTGAAAGCTCAGAATAAATATTTAGAAAGTGGAGATTTTAAATGTTTAAAAATAAGTTAAGATGAGGGGCAAATATGGTAATTATTATAATGCTCTTGTGCAAGTGGATCCAGAAAGCTTTATGAAGATGCAAGGAAATAAAATTAATATCGGTTGGGATACTTGTAGAGTATTTGATGCTCTTGATGTTAAAAGGTGTCATAAGTGTAAAGGTTTTAATCATGTGGCAAAAGTATGCAACAACGTAGAAGTTTGCGGCAAGTGTAACGGTCAACATCATACCAGATATTGCCAGCAAGAAGAGAAAATTGTGAGTTTGTTAATTGTGCGAAAGCGAATCTGAAACTAAATCTTAAATTAGATATTAATCATACAATGAGTCGGGAGTATCCAGTGTACATAAATAAATTAAAAATCGAAAAGAAAAGATGTGGTTATGAAATATAGCAACCAGCGTCAGTTAAATGCCTATACTTAAATGTGCTAGGATTATTGAACAACTTTTGTGATATAGAAATATTACTAAATTCTGGGTGCTTTGATATTATGTTGTTGTCAGAAACACACTTAACGGATAGGGTTGAAAATAGTGAAGTATGCATTAATGGATATACGATTGTGAGATGTGATTCACTATCTAGTCATACAGGTGGTGTTGCAGTGTTCATTAGGGAGCAGTGGCAATATGAAGTGCTAAAAATGAACAGTTCTAATAACTTGTGGTTTCTGGTAATTTACTGCTCAGTAGGAAACTATCGAATTAGTATCGTCACAATATATAGATCCCCAAGAGGATCAGAGCTGCAGTTCTGTATTACCTTTGAGGAACTTATGGAAAGTTTGGCAGAATTGGCTGAAGATGTAGTAATTGCAGGTGACTTTAATATTGACTGGAATTCAAACACAACGAATAAAAGGTATGTAGAATCAATTTTAAGAGATAATGGATACAAACAAATAGTCCGGGATTATACTACAATAACACAATATTCAAAGACATTAATCGATTATGTGGCAACTAACATGACGAATATAGAAACTTAGGTCAGCACAAATTTTAAAGTCAGCGACCATGAAACCTTAGAAATAGATATAATCATAAAGAGTGAAATAGATATAGAGGATAAGAAATTAGTTGATATATTTAAGTATGAAAAAATTTCATTTAGAAACGAGTTAATGAGTGCGGGAATATCCAAAGTAAAGGACATAGATCATGTAACCTTATGCGCGAGTGAATTAGACATAATAATGGATAGAACTGTAAGTAAGTTCATACAGAAAAAGGTAATATACAATTATCAATGTAATTGGTTCACATTGGAACTAAGGAACTTGAAGGAACAAAAAATTATTATGTATAAGAGAGCTAGACTGTTGAATAATAATAAAGAATGGAGTAAATACAGAAATATGCGAAACAAATACAAAGCAAAAATATGCTTGACCAAAAATAAAGCAATAGCAGAAAGAATAAGTAATGCCGATGATTCGAAGCATATGTGGAAAGTAATCAAACAAACTGTGTTAAGAAAAGAGACTAACAGAATCAAATGTATTAATTTTGGAGATCGTTTTATCAAAGACGATAGGGAATAGCCGAAACCTTTAATAAGTATTTTATAGACAGTGTGATTGATATTAATAAGGCTATAATACCGTGCGCGTATCAGGATAATATACAGCCGACAAATAAGCGCTTTGAATTTCAAATAGTAGATTTGCAAACAATTAAAGGAATTGGTCTAAGACCAATTCTTATGATACCCTAGATGAATGCACGTATGAAATTTCGTATGGTCACCCATTTGAGCAATTTTGATTTTTTGCATTGGTTTCTCGCATATATTTCTAGAACGGCTCGTCGGACAGAAAAAATGGTTATAACCAATTTTATGAATGTCTAGAACAGATCGTTTTCAAAGAATATGTAAAAAACCAAAAATTTTATATGGCAACACCAAGAAGGGGTTGCCCGATTTAGTTCATTTTTGACCTTTTATTTGCTAATGTATTAAAAACATCATCAGCTCTCTAGGTGGACGCATTCTCAGGCAATGTTCAAATATATAGCGGAAAACGAAATTTTTGTATGGCAACCCCACGGAGGAGATGCCCGATTTGTCTCATTTTCGAACTTAATTTTACTTTTTTTTTAATGTCCGTGTACAAAATTTCAGCTTTCTAAGTGAACGCGTTCTCGAGTTATCGTGCGCACGGACGGACGGACGGACGGACGGACAGACGGACATGCAAAAATCAAAATAACTTTTAATTTTATGCGCGGGTGTCCAATCCATTTTGCTCTACCATCATTATTTCTGTGCGTTACAAACGGAATGACAAACTTATTATACTCCTATTGATTTCATCTAGGGTATAAAAAGCCTGATTATAATCACGTTATTGCAAAAATGATAATTGAAAATAATGGGCTGGTATTCGTAATAACAAAATTTGTCAACAATTCATTGTCTAGAGGGGAATTCCCAAAGTGTTGGAAGGAGTCATTAGTAATCCCGGTTGAAAAAGTTAAAAATTCTAAGAAGTGCGAAGAGTATATACCAATTATCATGCTACCGTTAATAGAGAAAGTACTAGAAAAAGAAGTCCAAGTGCAGCTTGAAAGTTATATGGAAGAGAACCAATTAATTTTGAAAACCCAATCAGGATTCCGTAAAACATATTCTTGTGAGACGGCATTAAATCTAATTATAAGTCGATGGAAGGAAAAAGTAGACAACAAGATGAACGTCCTGGCAGTGTTCTTAGATCTAAAACGGGCCTTTGAAACTGTGGAACACAATATTTTGTTAAAAAAATTTAGATGCATATGGAATCAAAGGTATGGCGCTAAAATGGTTTGAAGATTACTTGAGTGAACGATGCCAAAGAACGAGGATTAATGGGACCCTGTCATCGCTTGACTACAATGAACTTGGAGTACCTCAAGGTTCCGTTCTTGGAACTTTATTATTCCTTATATACATAAACGACATAAGTGATCCAATAAGTTTCTGTGAAATAAATTTATTTGCAGATGACGCACTAGTATATAGTGAAGGTAAAAGTTTACAAGAGTGTAAAACTAAATTAGAACAGGACTTAGAGCAATTGTGTTTGTGGTTCAGGAGAAACAAATTGAAGTTAAACGTGAGCAAGACTAAATTTTTGACTGTTAATTTTAGAGATGAATTTGAAGTAAAAATTAATGGAGAAACAATTAAGAATGAAAGTGAAGTGAAATATCTAGGAGTGATAGTGGACAGAGCTTTAAGTTTTGAAAGCCATAGTGACTATATATGTAAAAAGATAGGTAAAGAAGTAAGTTTTTTTCGAAGGATTAGGAAACGAATCACCTTATTGTGTTCAATACAGAATTATAATGCAATTATTAAACCTCACTTTGAGTACTGCTCGACAATTCTATACTTAAGCACTAAAGGTAATATTGAGCGAATTCAAAAGCTTCAAAACAAAGCAATGCGAATAATTTTGCGGTGTAATAGATACACACCAATACATTGGATGCTAGAAACATTAAAATGGTTAACTGTCAAGCAAAGAATAGATTTAAATGTACTTTTGTTCATACATAACATAAGGAACGATAATCTCCCCAACTACTTGAGTGATTTAGTACAATATGTTGGCAACGTTCAACCCTATCCACTAAGGAACAACCAAAACTTTCGACTACCCAGATGTAGAAGTGGAGCAGCGCAAAATTCATTAGGATATCGAGGATTTTCATTATTCAACGAGCTACCTGAAGAAGCAAAGAGTGAAATTAGTTTTAGTCAGTTTAAAAGAAAATGTATTGAATTTATTAGAAGAAGAATTTGAGTGAAACACTTTTTTGGTCTGATAGTCATAGTATTTAATTGTTAACAAAAAGAATGTTCTATACTAATAAAATTATTATTATTATTATTATAAAATCTCTATGGTATTTACATATCTATAAATATTTTAATAAAATTTCCTGACAATTCGTTCAGTTTTCTCATTAGACGTTAACTGCGATTTAAGAACTCATTTTTTTAAGACTTTAAAGAGTTATCTCTATCAAAATTTCTACTTGCCTTCTCATGTTTATAAAATGATAACATCAAGCTAAGAATGATTAATTAAACAGTGCTAGATATACTTAGTACCTACCCACAGAAAATTTTCAATTAGCCTTAGTGGAAGTAATTTACTACATTTTTACTACACTTTTGTATTCGACTTTACAACACTTTCAACACACTGAAGCTCCAGAATTGTTCACAATACAGAGCAGGGTGAAATGCGAGCTTTGAAATTAAACGCAACAAATCACGATGACAACGCCAAATCAACAACGAACCTTGCAATGCTATAGCAACGCCATGTCAACATGCTTGTAGTTATCAAAATAATAAATTCGAACAAAAAGACAACTGTTGCACCATCAGATTGCTTCAAAACTAGATAAAAATAAATATGATTTTTGTGATTTTCAAATTATGCAGTTTGCAAAAAGTACCTCTTGCTTTTTATGAGCTTTCATAAAAAATATTAAATCGAAAAATAACATTAAAACATATTAGTTATGATCAATAGATAGAAGTATGGAGCTTTTTCCACACCATCTACATGGTAGTAGTTCAAGTTTATAAGCTCTCGGAAATGCCAGAGTGAAATTTGAATAGAATCTGTTTTCATGCAGCTTTCAGCTCTACTCTGCGCTACTCTGAGCACAACAAAGATAGTCATATGCACAACTGCGTGCGAAAAAATGGCTGCCAGCTGCGTTGGAAATTCTAGAATAATTGTAGCTAATTGAAAGTGGTTTAAATAATAAAATAGCAATAATTATTTTTACCAAAATTATATATTTATTTACTAGGTAGGTTCTTCATAATATCACAAATCCATTTCAATAAGTTCATTTAAAATTAAACAAAAGGAGTAAAATATTTGCTCAAAATAGCTACTTTTTCGTTCTTCCATCACCCAAGTTATTGATTTAGGGCAGCATGTCTTAAGGCTTAGTTTGACTCATCGCACGGCCCTAAATAACGAAATTAATTGGCTCAAAAAAACAAAACAAAAAAAAACTAGACAAAAAATAGAAAATGGAAAAAAATGGAAAAATTTAGAAAAATAGAAAAAATTGTTTGGAAAGAGTTATAAATAATAATCAGATTAATTGGAATGAAGTTTTTAACCCCGCTGTGACCTAAAAAAAGAAGAAAAAAACAAGCGTTTCGTATAGCAGAAACTTCATCCTCATCTGTATGGTATGACCTACCGTACACGTTTGAAAAAAATCAAACTGATCCCATCTCAAATAAACTCAGAGTTCAATGATATGAGGCAAACTGTCCACATGAATCCATCCCAAAGAGTAAAATCAAGATAACTATGATTTATTACCGGCTTAACTTTAAATTTGTTCAAGATTGCTACTTTTGGGATTCTCCCTTTTTTTTCAATTTTGCTATTGTTCCGGAAAATATATGTATATAATTTCAAAAATCTAATTAAATGCTAAATTAAATGAAACTCTAGACAGCTTTTGTGATGTTACTTATTATGTGAACGGAAAAATTTGGTTTCCCTTTTTTAATGTGAATGTTGAACCATTCTCTTCTAAAAAGCTTTCCTTATATTTTTATCTTTTTCCCTTTTAAGCTTTAAATTATTCTCTACGAATTTAAAATTATATCATTCAGGGATTACTGGTTGGCTTTGAAAATTGAGACAAATTTAATAAATTATTCACCACATTTTCATATATTTATTATTTAATAAAAAAAAAAAACATGCTTGCCCAACGTGTGGTTCGAACCCACTACGCTGAGATTAAATAAAACGAAAAAGATTTATGTTTAGTTTACAAAGAAGTTAATGAAGGATCATTCGAGGGAAGGTTTTCATGCTGCTAGCAGAACCCATTCTGGAATAGGTAGGCCAAATATAGGGCTAGAAACGTATAAAGAACAGTCCCATCTCAGTATATTAGTAATCGTTATTACGAGACAAGTTTTGAGTTTTGCAATAAACTCAAATCTCAATACTCACAGGTTATCAACGGTATTCGTGGTATTTATTTTAATTTTATCACTGAACTTCGATAATAGGTGAATTATCTATGTGAATAGGCGTACTAATTACTATTTTTCCATGCAAATTTTCACCCCTCTTCATCCCTTACCTGTTGAATGTTGTAAATTGAGAAAATACGTGTTTCATTATTTCTTAAGTATATTCTTTGTGCAACGACTCAAGTTGATACGCGCGTTATTTACGTACTTTCCATACAAACTTTGCGTGATTTTAACAACACTTTTCATTTCAATAGCGGTCGAACCTCGAAAAATCCTTTGTTTTCAAGTCTATTCGGCTCCGCGATAATGGTCAGTTAGGACAATCAGCTTTGTATAATATAAAAGATTGTGTATTTTTTTTTTCGTGTGCGACAGTGAAGATGGTTTTCAGGTAATATAGTAGAAAATAACTCGATAACACTAATTAACTAATTCAATCTATTTTATTATCTTTGCGTAAATTTATACAACCCAAACTGGAGTACATTGTTAGAAGCCAAATAAGTAGTCTTAGGAAATTATCAAAAATTGGATTATCTTTGGAAAAATCGCAATATGGCAATACTGGTCGACAATTAGAGAAAACAAAACTCTTTCGTAGTGAATTTGCACACAATGAGCTATCAGCCAATATATGAATTCTAATACAGAAAAATTCAGAGACCGAAACAGTTATGAATGTTTTAAAAAAAATCATATGTAAAAAATTATTTTCTGATTTTCTTTCTAAAAATCAAAAATAAAAATTAAAAACCGATTTTTATTTAAAAAAGATGAATAAAAATCGGGAAAAGTTTTTTATTTAAAAACCAAAAATTGAAATCAAACGCTGATTTTTATTTTAAAAATCGAAAATCAAAATCATAAAATGATTTTTTTTTGAAAAAACTATTTTTCTGGTGAAAAATATGGGTCGGAGTATACCGAAGATTGTACGACAGATGAGAGTGAATGGAAATACCATACGGGCTTTAGTCTAAGGTATCATAAGAATTGGTCTAGATTTTTTTGATTTTTAAAATTAAAATCATTTTCAGATTTCTATTTTGATTTTTATAATATAAATCAGGCTTTGATTTTTATTTTTTATTTTAAAAATATAAATCCAAAAATAAAGTTACTTTTTATAATTTCGAATAAAAATCATAAATTTGAAAAGTATAGGAAATTTTGAACATTAATAAGTAATAAGAATCATAATGCTATATTCCCATCAATCCTCCTATGACTTTTCTAAATGATTTTTTGGTCAGAAAAAATGAAAATAATTCTTATTTTCTGTCCCTGGAAAAAAGTGGTCTGTGATTTTAAAAATTAGTTTCCATTCGAGATAACTACGAAAATAACAACTTGTGAGAACAGGAATATAGAAGTGATCAGAGTATAGGGTAAGTGAGAATAGATTAAGATTAGGAGCGACTAAGTCACTAGGACTCTGAAGAAGCCTTGGTCGAAGCTGACATATTTTATCCTCCTATAAAGTAGTTAGGCTAGGAGTTAGTTTATATTGTCTTTAGAATTAGATTGAAAACTTTATTTGGAAAGATAATTACTTCTTCAGTGACTTGTAACCTTAAAGCTGCAAGCAGGGGACGCTCATATTCACATACGCTTCGAGGTTTCATTTTGATCTTCGCACAGTAGGCACAGTTAGAAGTTGGATTTGTTTATCTTCTAAAAAAATTAACGGAAAGGGCCATGTACAGTGTCAAGATTAATTAGTCCTTCGCTTGCCTCATACTGGGCCCACTATACCAGAAGATATCCAGTTGCCTGTTTTCTCATTTTTTCACCCCCTTCCCTCTCCGCCCACCCCAACAAATAGTCAAGGTAAATAAATACATGGGCAGCTTCCTCAAATAAGATACAGCTAAAGAAAAAGAAATAGAAAGGGCATCAATAAAAAAAATAAACAAACGATAAAGTCTCAGACCATTTTATGATCTGAGACTTTAATCAAAACCAAAACTGTCCTATTACAGGAAACTCCTTCCAACGCTGCATCACAATTCTCTAAAAACGGAAAAATCTTTTCCATATTATTTTCTATTAAAAACATAAATTAATACAAATAAATAAAAAATAAATAAAGCTAAACTTACATATTAAGGGCAACTATCAAGGTTCCTGACATGATCGACATGACAGATCACAGTACAGAAAAATTATTCTCATTAAAAAATGCGATGACGTAATTTCGAGCTCTAATATATGCATTTCCACAGACGTACTTTCGATCTCAATATTACACGCAGCTTCACGCCATCTCCATACAAAGTTGCAGGGCTTCATTGTTAAAACCACCGGCAGACACTCCGATTGTGTTTCTGCCTATAAATAGCGAGCTACTGGAATCAGCAAATCATTCAAATACCTCACCAATTGCAGAATTTAGCTTTGCAAACACAGCTGTAAATCCAAACTACCATCAAATATTCACAAGTCCGCTTCATCTAGCCGCCCTTATTCGGTCACTCAACAATAAAAAGTCCAGTGGTCCAGATGGTATACCTAATCCGGAAGTTACCACCGTTGGCAATCGAAATGCTAACAATAATCTTCAACAATTGTACAAACAATTGTTATTTCCCCAACAGCTGGATAGTGTCAAAGATAATACAAATTCCGAAGAAGTTGTCTTCAGAAAGCATCTCGGAATTGAAACCGATTTCACTAATCTCCAACTTGGGAAAACTTCTGGACAGATTAGTTAAACAATACATTGATGACACATGCGTGTAGAAGGAGATGGAGCAGCATCAGCAATTTGGATTCAAGGCTATGCGCTCTACTTTGCACCCACTATTCAAATTCCACACTGATATGTCCCAAGCTCTTAATAAAAAGACTCATACTGATGCCTGGTTTCTTGATGTTGAGAAGGCCTTCGACTCCATCTGGAGAGAAGGTCTTATCTCCAAACTAATTGGATTTCAGTTCCCACCCTACGTCATTCGGATGATAAATAGCTTCATATCTCAGAGACAGTTCTTTGTGGATATAACAGATTGCATATCTGCGCATAAGGAGATAAAAGCGGGCGTCCCGCAAGGCTCAGTACTCGGACCATTCCTCTTCAATTTGTTCACGTTTGAACCACAGAATAATGGAGGAGTCACGACTCTTCTCTACGCGGATGACTCATTGACGTATGCAACCTGGAGATTTATATATAAGTTATGTAGCTAGTACTTAAGTTAGTTAAATATTAGATTTTCGAATTATATTTAGTTAATTATAACTAGGTAGCGCTAGCCGTAGTTTATAAGTAAGTGATATGTTAGTTAGTAATTTATGTATTTAGAAAATAAGAAAACTCAGGAAGATTAATTGAACTCAGGGCCAAAACAAAATCCCGTAGGAATTATCATCATGGAATTGGTTTAGATAAGAATAATGTTGTTAGGTTAAGTGTTAAAACTTATTTAGCGCAAATAAAGAACTTGAACTTGTAGCAACTCATTCGAGTTTTGACTGAGCCTCAAGGCAGATCGGTAGCTGTGACACCATATTAAGCCTTGATTAGCAAAAAACCACGAGAAGTATTCTTGACTCCCTAATTTAGTTACTAACCTTTTGCCAAAATTAATAATTTTATTAATATTTTTTTCAACATCCCACTAGGAGTTCATTTGACATCAACCGTTTCCTGTATGAGCAGTTCTTTGACACTCAATCTACAAAGCCAACCACACTTTTTTACGAAATTTATAACTTTTCTTCTCTTATTACAGATTGAGAATTAAGGCGTCATCCAAAACCAAAACAAGTAGGCATAGTAATAGCACAAATTTGAAATTACGTAGAGGTAATAATAGTGAATTGCATTTTAATATTAGAGATAATTTTAGTAGTAGTAGAATTGAAGTTCAAATTAAGTGAATTTTAGTTGAAAGGTACTTGAATTGTCTAGTTTTAAGGAAAATTTGTGAGAAATAAATTATTGAAGTTTTGACATTTTCGAAACCAACCTGTTTTGTCGTTTATCAAACCGGCACCTGCCCCCAGTTTTATGCTTAAGCCCACATTGGCACTTAACAGGGTGATCATTTTTAGTTGTTCATTTGTAGGAAATTTCGAAAACTACTTGGTTCACGAAGCCTTATAAGTTTATTTGATAAATTTTCGTAAAAATACGTACTCTCATTTCTTTTTTTGAACCACTCCATCAAATATGACAACTAGCTTCCGTAGCACTCAAGATTTAAGCGACAAAAGAATTAGACCTGAACTAAATTATTGACCAAAATATGGCATCATCTAGGACCGGGACATCCAGCAATAATATTGACTATCTAAATGCGACTTTAAGGATTTGAAGAGAAATGGTATTTTTTGCACCATTTTAATCAAGATTCACCATAAAAACTTTGAATGCCATTATATTTTAGTTAAATAGCGTACACTTCATTGCATAAAATCCGCCTCGAAAAATCATCTCGCTTAGTTGGTAAAAGTTTTTTTTTATGGTCTAAATAAATTTCATGTTGATTCTTCGAATTGAATTTAAAATAGGTGGAGATGGTTGAAACAATTTTTTTTTATTTTATAAATTATTGCACAATTAACATTTTCTGAAGTGAATTATAGTTTTACTAATTTCGAAATGAAACTCAATCCACTCTGGAAAAAGTAAAATGCTTTCAAAACTGTAATAACGTTTCCTGAATAAAATCTCGTCTTTGT
>OZ005743.1:209609635-209663690 GCA_963930735.1 Dioctria linearis | reverse complement strand
GATATTCTTTTTCATTCTTTTATGTCAAGAACCGATTTATATAATGGTGATTTTATGCTTTCACTTAGTGTATTTTCCACATTTTTAAAATGTAAATGTTAAATCCCAATGTGGGTTTAAACATAAAATTCGGGCAGGTGCCGGTTGGAAGGATAAGACTGAAGAAATCTGGTTTTAGAATGTCAATAATTCAGTTTTTATTCGTCACAAATTTTCTCTTAACCTAGACCTTATTGCTACTTAATCCAAATGAAATTCAAACGAGATAAAAAGATCCAAATAATACAAATAATAATTCAAAAAACTCAGTTAAGTTCAAAAATAAATGAAATAATAATAATTCCATAAACCAAAAAAGGAGGAGGGCGCTTTTTTAAACAATCCAATGTTAGATGCTGGAACTTTACCCTGAAAAATAGAATTATCGATTAGTCTAATTCTATTTAAAAAATGGGTAGAAATATGGGCTTCACTTAATCTGCTCATATGAAAAAATGCTAGGCTTCAATGTTTTGCCTGCTAATAAAACTGAAAAAAAAAATAATTATGATTAAATAAAAATTAGTAATATCGGGCTCAAATGTCTCCCTTTAGATTTTGTTAAACAAGATTTATTTCGGTTTACCACTGCCGATCTGTCTTGGCGACTGCTCAAAATGCGAGTGATTTGCTACTTCCAGTAACCTCGCTATTTATAGGCAGAAACACAATAGGAATTGTGTATGCCGGTGGCGTTGCCATGACGCCAGCGTTGTTTGTGAAATTTTCATGTATTAAGTCACCCAGTGACGTCACCATAGTATAAATTAGAATAATTTTCTCTGTGCTATGAGCTGCCATTTTGATTATGTCAAAATTTTCATAGCAGCTGTTAGTTGGAGGTAAGCGTGTGATGATTTAAGTATTTATTTATATATTTATTAATAATATGTTTCTTTTTTCAGATTTTTGGTCCCTTTGGATGGTTTGAGACATCGTGGGAAGATTTAATCTGTAATATGTAGTGTAAGTTATGGTTGTAATTAAACTCTCAGATCGTGAATGATCTGAGACTTCTACTTATTTATTATTTTTATAAATGCTTTATTTTGTTTATTTTTTTAGGGTGCTGCGGCACTGTGGGAGGATTACCAATATTATCATCGTTGGGACATTGGAATTGTAAGATTTGTTTTAATTTAATTTGTGTTCCACGACGGAAAAATTATACTTTTGATTGTAAAAATAAACCAATAATGAAATTTAGAGTTTTCATTTTAAATCGTGTTCTTTATCTTCGAAAGTTATTAAATCTAAAAAGGTTATTATTTAGTTATTTGGTAGCACTTAGACGGCTGCTTACAGATATATATGCAGCATTTGTTCCACTTGATGTGTCCTGTGTTATTTATATTTTTCCTTTCAGAATTCTAATTGTGCACAGTTATATACTGTCTTTTTTTATTTCCTAACAAATTTCGCTTTAAAAGCCTTTCACATAATATACACTTTGAAGAATCACTGTTTTTAGCACAACTTATTTTCGTCTATATTGGATTTGCGACATTCATATACATAAGCATTTTTGTAAATATCAAAAATTTCGAAAACCTTTCGACCTTTCATACAATCTTCATCCTACTAATACATCTGATATGTTCCACTCGATTTCACCGACAGTAAAAGAATGAAATATGAGAACGTTCTCTTTAATTCCCAATGATTCATTTTCATTCTATCTCATTCCTTTGCTGTCATTGAAGAATATTTTCTCATTTTCATTCTCTCAGGATGTATAAAATTCTCGGCAGATAACAATTATCTCAAGAATCTTTCGACTCAAATATTCATTCGCGAATTCATTTTTCCCGAACTCTGCTTCATATATGCGGCATTTGGGGTCGTATACACCAAGTCTGATGCCACTGTTTGTTTTAGAACCATTTGTATGCCACACTACCCTTTCACATTGGATCCGTTCTCTCAGAAGTGTGAGAAGGTGCCCGGAAAGCAAATGGTCCCGGTATCAAAAACCAGACGAGTCAGTTGTTTTCTCTCTGTGTATATTAATTTAACTTATAATTGTAAAAAAAAAGGTCTCAAAAGTTTTTCTATTCCATACTGTAAAAATAAAATTTGCCTTGTAAAGAACGAACGGATATAAAAGCGGAACTCATTTTCAATATTCTACATGGGCTTCCAAACCATGTAGCCATAGCATTATTATTCCAATACGTCACAACAGGATGACCACGAAAGATCCAAGACGGAGGCAAGAAGCCTATTGCATCTTGTTAATAACAGTAAAAACGCACACCAAAACTTTCCTGTTCTCTTATTGAAAGCGGCTAGGATAGGTAATTTTTCAGCTTATCTACCGATTAATGGGAAGAACCAGGAGTATCCACCCTGCACGGGGCGAATACCGGACAATTGTACAGAAAGTCTGCAGTTGTCTCAAGCTCATCTTCCAGGCATATCAGAGTATCAGGGCCGTTAAAAACTCCTCTTTTTGTTAGATGATATCGTGAATCGAACTGTGGTGATACTAACCACAGTTCTGCATTACTTTCTATCGATCCCCAATGAGAAATTCAGTGAACTTTCCTTTAGGTCCATCAAGAAAAAAAATTCGTACATTTGCAATAACTCAGTACTCGTAATGAATATTCGCTTTGATTAGAGACTCGATCAAGTGAGGTGGTAACTCCAACAGCAGTTCTAACAAATTTAATTTACCGTTAAGAGGAGTCAGCACTCAGCAAATGTTTTGAAATTGAGAAAATTCATATAAAATTAGCCTAGACCTAGACCGCAGACCACATCAGAGACATCTAGCGTAAAAGTCAGAAACCCAATATGCGACAATTTAAGACGAAAAATGATATTTGCAGTTCAAATAATTGAAAATTTAACGAGAATTAACTCTCCTAAATTATTTCCCCCATAATTGTTAAATATACTATTTTTCTTTGAATTTCAACATCTTTCAACAAAATATTGCAATTTCTCGTCGGTAAAATATCGGGAGAAAAAACAAGAGTCAAACAATTAAAACAATTTCTACTAGAAATGAAAAAAACTCGACGTTATTTGCTAGATCTAGGCTTTGTCTTTCGCGGAGCTAATATCTCCATTCCAATACACTTTTTTTTTAATTTTTGCTAACATTAGTTACTAGACTTCTCGTTACCTTTAATGTAGGATATTAATCATTATTCAGCTATAAATAGTTTGCCAGAAGTTGGAATTGAAGAATGTGCGAATCTCGCAAATCTTGGTACTGCCTCCTCTTAATTTCATCTACTATATATGAAAATAAAATTAAATGGGTAAGCTCCGGTTAGATAACAAGCAAATCGTGTCTTTTGCCAGATTATGACTGTATCGTGGCTGATTTTTGAATAAACACTGGGGGTTTCTAGAGCAATGCAAAATTCGTTTAAGAATTGTTAAAAATAGCAGGAACTTTTGAATTTATACTCTTGAGAGTGCTCTTTGGAAAAAATAAATGAATCTTCAAATCTTTAGCATTCTTCGAATCAAATTGCTCAACTCATAAATTCAAACGAGCAAAACATTCTTAGATCCAATGTACCAATGAAATTCATCCATACAATAAGAAAATCAACATCCGTATATCTTGCTTATCCATGACAGATAAAAACTTCAATTGACTTAGAATTTATTTATATTCCCCTAACAATGACAATTATAATGCCCTCAATTTATGTAAATACAATTTAACCCCTAATCGCTGGAACTTATCAACCGACAGTGCGACAAGTACAAATGAAATTCGGAAATGACTAAAGATTATCTGCGTATCACGTGCCAAAAGTAATCGCGGTTAAGATAAACATTTAAGGATCTACATAAGCGTTCAGAGCTTTTCTATCATGTACATAAGTGTCACGTTATGAATAAACAAATGAGCAGGGAAGTTGACGAGCCCATCAAGGCAGCGTCATTCATTATGTCGAGCTGAAGTGGCACCTTTCATTCTTATCAAGATAAGCACTATATGCCACAGCAATTTGTTCGCTGGCATCTCTAGAAGTCAACAGGAAGATGTGAAACCAATACATGTCTATGAGCTTTCGAATTGTCGGAGACTGTGTGTCATGATTTTCTCTCAGAAGCAGCTTTAACTATGCTAGGCACACTCCCAGGGGCCCCTTCAGGCTTCAAGGACTTATATAAGTATAGGAAGGACCAATTTTCTATGCAAAACATTTATACAAGTGCGTGCCATTTAAAAACGGGCTCTAAACAACACCTCACTGAAATTAAGCGACTGACAATACATCTTAATGATGAGTGGCATAAATATGGACCACTTTGATTTATTGAGTTACGACCCAGCCCAGCACGCTGTAAACAGACGTGCGCTGATGAAACAATTGCCTGAAAATCATTTCCACGGCATATTGAAATGATGTGAAAGCCGTTCAAAACCATCAGGACTGTCGCTTCCCATGCGGAATGATAATAAAGCAATAGAAACGCACGGGCACGTCTCCTCAAAAGCGACTGCCACAGCTCAACTGGCTCATAAGGGCAACTATAAACTTTTCACCAACAATAAAGCTGTTCCTGACTGTATGGAAAAATGTCCTGCCACCCCGGGTCCCGGTACGCAACCGACATGAAAGTTTCCCGCAATTGGGGTATGAGAGCAGTAAAAGTGAGAAATTTTCCGGCATCAGGCAGGATTATGTGCAAGGCAGGCGATCTCTAATGTCCCATTCAATCGGCAATGTAAAAAGCCTGCGGTCCCAAAAGGGATGAATAAAAGGTTTCTTAACTAAAGTCGACCTGAGTAGAGGATGGTGTGTATGCTGCTCATCAGTTTTTATTGTTACAACTTCGTCCTTGTTTATGTTAATGCAATCGCTGCTAATACCCCAAGGGTTCGGTTGTCTGTTGACTGATTTGAATTTCATTTTTACGCTATTAAATCTCAATTGCGATGGCAGGAACTATACAAGGACCAAGCAACGATGGATTACCTTTCCCGTTCCAGTCTTTCACATAGTCAATTCTGAGTTCAATGCACAGAAACATTCGCTATAGCGTTTAACAACGTTTTTACAGACGAGCAGAGAGCCTTCCGTGCGCTGTTAACACTGTTGACAAATCCGATGGTTACATGCATGTATAGACAGACCACCATGCATTGAGTATTACAGATGGAAGCATGTCGGTATGTTTGCTTAGAATATGTTATACAACAGACTCGAAGAAAATTTGTTTTCATTCAGCATGTACATATGTATAACTAATATATTGGTACCTATACATTACCATTTTTTTTTTATAGATTTCATTAAGATTTCTGTTCATTTCCCGCACATAGTTTACTGATTTGTCGGATAAGAGTGGCAATTAGATTTCATGTAACAATCAGCACAGTCCTATGGACATTTTTGGGTTGGTGGTTGCGTTGTCATAACATAGATATCTTGTTTTTTCTTTCATTATCCATTATTCAATATTTCGATAAAATTCTCAAGAATAAAAAGGAGTATTCCGACAAACACAAAGATTTCTATGAATCACATGTGTGCTCGTAGCATTTCTACTTCTGCATCTGAGTCACAAATGTCATCCCTATTTCTTCAAATGTAAACATCAACTCAAAAATGTCGAAACTGTTCACGATGATGTTGATAGATGAAAAAAGTCTGATTCGTATCAAAAGATACCACAGGAACATCTTCTTACGATTTCTGATATAATGAGCTAGAATTTAAGGACATTGACATTTTTATTAAAAAAGAAAAAGTCGGCATAGAGGTCGCATAGTCGAAAGGATGTAATCACCATTATGCTATTACAGAAAGCAAGATCTACTTAACACTTCAGGTAGTATACAATATAACGATTTTGTTACAAAAAGTTTCATTCGAAAAAACACCTGCTCATAAGCTACAATAATATTTTACCGAATGATCACAGATAGCTGACTTCCTTGCGCATTCCAAGCAATTTGAAATTTATATGATTTATTATCTAACTAAACTATGCATTGAAAATACTTGTTACTGACTACTGTTGCGTAACTAATATGAAACTATTTAGTTAAGGTAACCAGAATACAACTAAAAAGTTTAAAGTTGAAAGTTCGTTAATATTCGTTTTTTTAGTTTTCGCAACATTGTCCACACATTTTTACTACTCCATAGTAAGCATGCAGTAAATAGAAAAATCATTTAGAAGAAAATATCTCTCGTCGACAGTCTTGTCCTTGAATATTGTGGCAATACTCTCTTTGGTCCAACAAATCTCACTTTACCCCCTCTTTAATAGCTGCACAGGAATAAAATAAGAAACAGGATGTTAAATTTAAGGAGATAATTGATTCTTTCAGCCAGACATTCCTTGCTAAAGTTATGGCATTCAAAGAGAAGATGTAGAGTTTTGTCATCACATTTCTGCACCGATGACTTCTCTATGTAATGCCTGCTTTGTACTACACAAGCACATTACTGAGCCATACAGAAGCTAACTTTTATTATCTGTTAGTGTCCTGGAAGACTTATATACTAAGTTTTGCACTTTATATGTACCTAACCAAAGAGAATAGGTGGAACTGAGATTCGGAGACACATTTTAACATGTATTTATATAAGCACAGTACTTTATACAGCTTTTACGAATTTCTATATTATTTTTACACAAGTAAAAATGTTGCATACTGCAGGCCATTTTCGTTTATCTTAATATATGTATATAGCAATCCATGTTTTATTCAAGATAGGTTCGGATAATGAATTAAAATAACAAGATACATCAATCGAGTTTCAGATATCAGCGATGTAATTTCTCTGTAACGTGCAACATTTTAGTTACATTTGTGGCTAACTTTGTTGTTCACGAAATGTAATCTGAATAAACTAAAACGTGTTTGTTGTATTTTAGTAATTACGAACTAACTAATTAAAGCTAGTAATTTACAAAATATATAAAAACATAATAAAGAAATAAATAACAACTAGAAAAGATTGAATTGGTCTAAGACCATTTCTTACGACACGCTAGATGAATGCCCGTACATAATTTCGTTTCGTCACCCACCTGTGAAATATAAATTGTGAAATTGGTTTTTCGCATATATTTCTAGAACGGTTCGTTGAACAGTAAAAATGATTACAACCAATGTCATAGGATTTGATATTCTGAAGAACGTTGTAGTACAATAAAAAAAAAGTAGGACTAATCGTTTTTACTGTACGCATAGAAAACCTAAATTTGTGTATCGCGACTCCAAGACGGGGTTTAATTTATTTATTGCGCTGAATGCTAGTTGCACGGACCTTTGACTACAATATTTAAATAAAAGCTATACTGTAAAGGTCGATGCACACTTACCGGCACAGCACTAACCAGCACAGCACCAACCGGCACAGCACCAACCGGCACAGCACGAACCGGGACTGGCATTTCTTGTGCACA
Organism: Dioctria linearis; assembly: GCA_963930735.1. Classification (NCBI taxonomy): domain Eukaryota; kingdom Metazoa; phylum Arthropoda; class Insecta; order Diptera; family Asilidae; genus Dioctria; species Dioctria linearis. Next base: position 209,656,253 of record OZ005743.1, on the reverse strand, counting down.
TATAACGACATAAAACTGAAAGGAAACTTTAAATTAAGGCAAATATCGAGAGAAGACTATAGAAAAGTGATTCCATGTTAGCTTCGAAAGTAGACCAGCCACCGACAAATGCCGGTCTGGTTTCTAGCCAGCGATAGCTACCGGCAATGAGGTTTCCGTTACTTGCCGTTATATGTCGGTGCCGGTTGATGTAAATTAACTAAGTTAGTTTCATATAAAAAATGTCTGCCTGTCTGTGTCGGTTCGTTCTGTGCCTGTTAGTGTGCAGCGACCTTAAGACAATTATTAAATATTTTTCTTAATTGGGACTTATTAATATGAAAATCAATAGAATGGAAATTCAAATTAACCCTAATCAGCCCAGGTAAATTTTCTCCCTAATCCACCCAGGTGGTGACTCAAAGTCACCATATTAGAAAATTGTTAATCATTACCGGACTGCGAACGCAAAGGATTTTTAAAAGAATAACAATGAAATAAAAGAATTTTAATTAGATTATTTAATATATTTTTTATTTACATGAGTGACAAAAAATTGATTTTTCGGAATGTTCGTTGCAGACATTCATCTTGCATTTGTAACATATTTGTTTCGAAGCGCGACCTTTGTCATGAGGGCACATGTAGCATCGTTTTCTTTTCCGGGAAGTGTTTGCGCTATTTTCCCCAGAATCCTGAACTGCAGATGGTACTATATCAGCAACAACATTTCTTATGGGCCGTGATAAATATCTGGTTTTCCGGCGTAAAATGTACGGAGTTACTAATCCCATTGCTAAGTCTCTTAAATACAATGGTCTTGTTTTATTCTTTTTAGATGCTGTCCAAGCTGGATATGTTTTCATCCAAATGACATATGCAGTGATACCCGCAACATCGATGAGGTTGTGGAAAATAACAACGGGCCACCTGTTTGACTTACGTTTTGCTGAAAATGCATGGCACATCTGATCCAAAGTATCGACCGCACCTTTAGTTGAATTGTAACATAGGTTAACTTCTGGTTTGTTCTTATTGTTGGTATCGATTATTTTGGTATGATGCTGAGTGGATAAAAATAAAAATGATTGGTTTTTTTTTTGGAACATAACTCACTAACGTCATGTGTTTCCTGAATCCAAACAAACTTGATTCTGAAGCTCTGCGTTTATTTGGTAGAAATTTTCTTGCGGAATGCATGTTTTGTTTTTCCTCGAAGTTCCAACACTGGTAAGACCTCTGCTGAATAATTGATTCGCAAGATTAAATGAGGTAAAAAAATTATCAAACGTTAAATTCCTTTTCGTCTCAGAGTAAAACTCGGAGAGCATCAACACTACATTTTCTCCTAGATTGCATTGTCTTTTGTCTCCGTCTTTTCCAAGGTAAGGAATACCAAACAAAGGATAGGATGTAGCTGTATCACATATCCACCAAATCTTCATGCCATATTTATCTGGCTTTGAAGGCATGTAGTGCTTGAATGACACTCTGCCTCGGAAAGGAACCAGTTGCTCGTCAATTGTCAGATTGACACCAGGTACATAAGTTTTTCTCAAATTTACCATAACAGAGTTCCAGAGGTCTCTTATTGGTGCAAATTTATCTTTCTGTCTTCTTTCGGTTCTAGTTGATATGTCATCGAAACGCAAATGTTGCGAAATTTTGGCGAATCTATTTTTCGACATTGTTGCCCTGAATACTAGATGGCCATGAACTGGATCCCAGAAGTCGATAAAATCAAAAATTCCTTGTTTTTTAGTGCCCGCGTAAATAAGCAGTCCTATAAAAGCTCTACCCTTCTCCGCTCCAAGGTTATTCGTAAACTTGACTATAAGGTCAATAATTCTGCTATCGAAAAAAAGTTTGAACGCAACCTCGACGTCGTCGATACTCATTCCAGGTGGTAAAACAACTTTATCTAATTGGCATCTTATGACGTTGTGACTAGCAGCTCTTCCTTGACCAAACGGCTCAGCGTTCCATTCAGTTCTATCCTTACCATAATATTTCTCAGCTATAAATTCAGCATCATTATTATCTGATGACAACTCAATTCCATCGGGCAATTCCTCAAAAGTTTCTGTGACATCTTCCTCACTATCATCACTATCCAGATAGTCAAAATCGCTCTCGTCACTTGCTTCAAAATCACTATCATTGTCCCAGTCAGCTTCTATCGCTCTTCTCATTTCCTCTTCGGTAACTATTTGTCTTCGTCCCATTTCTGAAGGTATTTCAATTATATTGCTAAATAAGAAAATGTAGGAAAGAGGTCAAAAAGTTAAAAAAAAATTATAACAATTTATTACTTGAACTTACAAAAACTGTGCTTCTCTTTTGACAATCAGACACAGAATGAGAATAAATTCCTAAAACTATCCAATATTTATATAAGGGAAATGTCCAACGGTGTCCTCGCAAAGCCTGGGAATTGTTGAGCAGAAAACCGCTACAATTGTAAATGAATGCTGCAGGTGCACTCCTTGATTATAGGCATGTAAGCTCCGAACGGCAAGCGAGTATGGCACAGAAGCGGGGGAATAGTGGCGAGCTACAAGCGAGCATGAATGTTGAGTTATAGAAGCTTGGGAATCCTAGGCGTTAGGATGACGGCGTGCTACAAAAACTTATTTTTTTTACTTTTTCCATAACTTGAAAAAAAAGTTGATAGGTACCTGCGTTGTTATTCAATAAAATATGACGTCATCCACTACAAATCCATACAATTTCCTTGAATTACAAAAAACCGTCAACTGAATTGTGTTATTAGTGCGTTCCTAACCAGTACACTTGAAATTAAAGCAAAGCGATAGCAAATTAACGGCTTCTGAGAAATATTTCGTGTTGTTTACATGTCATTCCAGAAAGGTGACTATGAGTCACCGCCTGGGTGAATTAGGTATGAAACGAAGAATAGCGGTATATTTTTCTTATAATAATATTTTGTTAAATATTTTTTTCATTTCTAAATTGTATTTCCTAAGGAAAAGAAAGTCAACGAATGAGAAGGCGCAACCTATTAAAAAATTCGTAAAAATTACTGTTAAAACTGAAACGCTGACTCGGAGTCACCGGGTGGGCGGATTAGGGTTAAAAGTACCGCTAATCCTAGATAGAGGCTCAAAGTAGTCATAGTTGGTGCGATGGGAACATAAATAAATAAAATTATTAGATCGCAAGTGTCGAGTTTATGAACTGAAATTAATTTTTTCAAGCATCAAAGATGATATCACCGTTCGCACTTTGAAATACAAAACTTGTATCATATACTTTCCTATAGGAAGGTGTATTTCAAGAGTAGGTACGTGTATTCAATTTCATCATTTTTATAAAGAGGAAGATGAAGTCAGTCTCTCTATTCGAGATCTAATAGGGCAAAAAGTAAGAATCTCCTTTACACGATACGATCGGAGTGTTTTTTGTAAGAGGGAGACCAGACAGGACTGTCATATTCCAAAATGGGTTTAACAAGAGTAATAAAAAGAAAAGAGCTTTATGTATGTATCATGTAGTTCTTTTTCCCACCGCTTTACAAAACATTATTTATGAATAATGTGAAGAGAAGAGGCGCCCCCGAGTGACACCCTATGGGACAACAGAGTAAGACGTTATTCCTTCCGACCGAGTAGAAAGGAACTCTATCCTAAGTTTGCGATCGTTAAGATAGGAAAGGATACGATAGGATGAGATTTCCCGATTTCGCCTATTTCTTAGGATGTGTACAAATATAGAAGAGAAAAAAAACCGTGGCTATATAGGCTAGTTACAAATTAAGAACTACAAGAAGGAAAATCATCTGTCTCGTTAGCTCACTGGTAAGAGCAGTTGCCAGGAATGTGGAACGTCGCGGCCTCAAACCCCGGACGAGGCGGTTCTTTCATCCTCTGGTATTTGTGATTTGATTTACAATTGTTAAAAATATAAGTTCTTAAAAATTCTTCTATTCTCCAAAAAATAGATTATTGTATGGCAACCCTACGATGGAGTTGCCCGATTTCTCCCATTTTCGAATTTTAGTCTTCTAAGTAAACGACCTCTCCAGCTATCGTCAGGACGGACAGACAGGCGGACAGACGAGCATGCACAACTCAAAATATAAAATAATAATATGCGTGGGCGTGGGTGTCCAATCCATTTTTTTCTACCATAATTATTTTTACGGGGCATAGTGCCGAATGAATACTATCTGTATTCAGATTTATTCTAAACTCGCGCTAGATACCCGGAATGCCGAGTTTAGTATTGCCAATGTATGTCCAATATTTTTTTACATTGTTTGTTGTAGGAAAGGAGTAGGCGAATTTTGCAATTAGAACACTCAAAGTTTTAGAGTTGCCAAAGATTGTGTTTAAGGGAATATCTTAGCCGCTTTGATTTAAATGGTGAGAAAGTCTACTATATTTATGGTGTGCAGTTTATCGGGATAATGATAAATTCCGTATAGTTTTTTATAAATTTTGCAAAGCATGTCGGAAAAAAATTAAAGTGTGGTGGGTGTGGCATAATGACGCGATTTTTGCGGGGCATTATGACGAGTTTTTTGCGGGGCATAATCACGAGCTTTTTACGGAGCATAATCATTTTTTGATTTTCACATTCTGATAGGCTCAACGAACAGCAGATTCATAAAACATAATTTTACATTAGAAGACATTTTTTTGTCAAGGAAAATGACCCCAACAATTAGTGTATTTAGCAATTCCCAAACTGTGAATTTTTCGGGCATTGACGTCGTTATAACCGAGAAATCGGCTTTTTGTAAAACAATATTTATTCAAGTTCTATGAATATAAAGAAATTTTGGAATGTCAACCTGTTTGTCTTAAAACTTTCGAAATCGAGGAATTGTTTTAAAGGTAAAATATCAGATGTTTTCAGTTTGGATTTTTCGAAATCGGAGCTCGAGGTGTTTCTCATTTAGAATGTATAATTTTATTGTAAAATTCATATTCCGACAATTGAAAACCACATTCTGGCATTAATTAATAAGAACATGTTTTGATAAAAAATGATATCATTTCATATATTATATATAATTAATTATTATGCCCAGAGCCCTTATCATTACTCCACTTAGGTCAACAGCGCACTTCATAAGGATGCTAGACGGTAATTATCTATTTCAAATTTTGTTACTGATTTACCCTACTTAAAACTGGTATATTTAAAGCTTCTAGAAATTGATTCATGGATTTAAGAAAAATCTAGAGATACACAGTGTGTCGCAAAAATAACGGAACATTTTAGATATAAAGCAAATTGTTTGAAAGTTAATATTTATTTTAAAAGGATTCCATTTAATGGAATACAGCGTTTAGAACGATTAAGCAATGCATAAATATATTTTTTTTATGTAAGTTTCCGCCATGTTCTGCGGTACTGTGTCACGACTGCTTGCAGGAATGGAACATCTTAATAAAACGCTCTTTTCATTGCAATTTTCAGTTTAGCCAATAGAAAATAGTCACACAGTAATAGAACAATTGGCGACCACAATTAATGCAAAACTCCTAAAAAGTATTTTGTTCTTCTGCCAACATTATTCACAATAAAATTTCCATCGATTCCAATGATTTGACGGACTTTTTCAACTAATTCAGCACGAATTGCAGCTTTTGGACGTCTATGTTTCATATCATCCATTAAATTTGCACGACCATCTTTAAATCGTTTAAATCACCTATCAACTTGTGTACAACTTATACAATTAATTACATAATTTTTTTGAACAGTTTGTATGTTTCAGTAAAATTTTTTTCTCGTCCGATTTGCATCAACTTGGGTGCGTTTGAGACAAACAACGATACATCTATCTAATAATGTTAAGGTTTAATAGATGGGGCTTCTTTTTCTATGATCTAAATTAAAAGTTATGTCGTTTTTGTGACACGCTGTGTAAATCATTCATCATTATGCCCCGGGCTGCCATACTATACTTCTCATTCTAGCAATCCAAATAGTTTTGGCACTTCGATCACTTTACTGTCTCAAATAAGACTCACCTCCTGGCGGTGAGAGAAGAGCCGTATTTGTACTCTGTAAATTGTCCAAGAACCTTCCCGAATATACCGTTCTCGAAACATCGATACTCCGAACCTTAAGATGACGCATCACATTTCTGTGATACGAGTGTCCGAATATTGTTTATGTCTGAACTTAGTTATTCATTCCTCGAGATGTAGATGTCGCTTGTCTTTCTTCTATTGCATGTAACAATATTAAACATTTCTTGTAGATCTGATATTTGTAATGTTTTTTACAAATAAAGATATTATTCATGCAAAATTAGATTTTATACAAACTCTTTCACTCTTACTCAATGTGATTTAGACTTGGAAATTTATAATGCTGCACGATTCACATAACCTGATTTAATCATTTTTGCGAACATGTATTCTAATGCATATTGCACTCAAATCAATTCAATTTCAAATGCAGAAGCTGCCTATATTTTTCTTGCTTGATGATTCTGAGCAATATTTTGAAGAAATATGTGATATGCCACATTATTCCCGACTGTCGGAACCAGAAATATGTACCTAAATCAAATAAATAAGAATTCCTGTGCATAATTACGAATTACGAATGAATGACAAGGTCAGTAAGTGTGAGCACTGTTGTTGCAAGTAAGCAAAAACTAACACGAAACTTTCCAGAATTCCATTTTCCAAGTAACTTGGAGACCAACCTAAATCCGTAAATGAAACCTAATTCAAAGTTGCTATATATAAGTAGCTCGGCGGGCTGAACTTCTGCCGACTGACAACTTATTTCACTCTCTAGTCGATTTCTAACAAAACAATACTAGCGGTCAAAATTGTACTTTTCTTAAGAAATCTCTAAATCAGGAGCGCAGAGAGGGCAGTTCAAATTACTATATCTAAGATTTAAGCCTTGACCACTTCCATTCGTTGCACGCAACTACTGCATTTGGCAGAACGCACTGTGATTGATTTTTTAAGAGCCATGCTACTCTGGCATGCCTAGAGTTACCGTAAGGTCAATTCCGTGGATATGGTTGGGTGCAGCTTCCAGTATTTATGAACCCCAATTACTGAATACTGATTAAGGTTGAGCCCAAAATATTATATTCAACAAGTCTTTCTATCTATGTTTTCCAAATATTTAGTACCTGGATAATCTTATTACCTATTATATACTATATTCTCTCCATTTCGTCAGAATTCCTTTGTGTAAACGAGTTCGTCACAAGAAATTCATCCTGCAAATAAATCTTCTGTAAAATTTTCGATGTGTGTGTTATCAAGTGTTTCTTCCATTCCAATGCTATGAAATTCATTCCATTTTGATGAAACTAATGCTAATCCTCAAAATCGAATGTCTCGGTACGTAATTTTTCCACCTGTTTATAGTGAAACATAAAGTCAAGTCAACCTACAGTTGGAACACTTCGTATCGTCTCCTAAGAGCGTATCGATCGACGATAAATTTCTAATTTAATTACACGCGCCATTAATTTGCTTCGTGACTGGATTAAAAAATCACACCCTCGGCTAGCCCGACTTACGATTTAAGAGCTATCAATGCTTTCCTAATTTGGAGCCGTAAATTTACCTTGGTGCTTGGTCCCAGAAATTGGTGGCATTTACATAGACTTAGGGGCAACCCGACACTTACAGCCTTTCGGTTGTGAATTAGTCGTCGAGTAAAGTTTTAGCCGCTAACAGCACAGCACAGAACAGCACAGCACAGCACAGCAATAGGCAGTTGTTATTTGGGAGTGGGGGGTAGGTGAGAAATTTTGATTTGTTAGGTTCAGTGGTTGGAAAATAATGGCCATCCATAAACTGCTGCAGGAAATTGGAGAAATTGACTAAGTAGGACGTAAAAGTTGAAGGCCTGAGCCAGATATGTACATATGCACCAAATTTCCGAATTTCCTCTTTTATTTTTCCACAAGGAGAAATGATTGCTTTTCCCAGCAGTCTTTCCCATTACTTATATGAGTTGAAACCGCAGCGCTGACTTACATTACTGCCCATAGTGAGCCGCAATCGATATTATTCCCCTTGGAAGTAGTACTGGAAAATCCTATGACTTGGGCCCCAGAAAGTCGTTCATATGGTCCCCAGTGCAGTATAAGAATGAATTTTAAAATTCATTAGGGAAACTTTGGTGCAACTTTTCTTCATGAATTATTTAGACAACGGCATCCACCATTCTGAGGCAACTAGGATATGACGTTTTGGCAAAAAGAGCTCTTACTTGCAGTCGAGGTGAAAGTTTTCTGACAGGCGTCTTGTGCTAGTCTTATGAGGGGATGTAAGTATTTCCGGTGCTTAAGACGTGAAGAGACAACTCGTTTATCCTATGTGTAAAAACTTTGAAATAACTTCACTTCCCCCGAAAGCAAAGCAAAACAAAGTCTGTTATTAAGTTTTTGTTTTTAAAAGTTCGTCACAGCACAGCTCATACATATCCCATCAGAGCGCTGCCATTCTCTAGCGAAACTTTGTTAATTATTCCGCAGGAATCAACAGATATTAACGAAAATTTTTTTTGCGCAGCCATAGCTATCCATTCAATATCATCATATCATGGATGGGCTGCTCGGTTTATGATCCTGGGGTTTTCGAGGGTGAGACCATCCATTCCCAATTACAGATTCCGAACTCGTAGATCTCCATGGACCGAATATGCAAACAAGTTTCAATATTTAAATTATGTCCCCAGTTTTTATTTTTCTTCTTCATTTATTTCATTCGTCGGTGAGTTTTCAGTGGCATTTCCCATTGCTTATTTGAATATGTACATTCCGATCGATTAATATTGGAAATAATTTCACCTACCCATGTACACGTAATATAGACGGAGATGTACACAGTATACGTATATGTAGTATTGTGTGCTTCTAAGATAAAGTTATAAACTATGTAAAAATGTGTTGACAACAAATTGTCATCGTTTAAGGAACGTTTTACTAACTGCACTAAACTTTGTACAAAATGGAATACCTAGGTACCGGTGAAAAGTTTCTTGGCATAAGAACAATTTGTGTCATAAAAGTTTAACGGGGACAATTTCTAGTCTCTTGCAACTTTTATTTGACTACTGACCGAAATCCAAGAAGGATTACGTACTTAAAAGAAAAGGTATTGTGATTGGTCAATATCACTCATCGTGCGAGGACTTGTTATTTATGAATTTTGTAAAGTTTGTTTGATTATTTTGTAGAGAACAACAAAATTTGATAAAAGGAAATCAGTATTTGTTGTTGAAATCAATTTTTTACCGTCATAAAAAGTATACAATTTTCTTTTCTTATATAGTATATCTTGTTGCGATATGTATGATCTTCATCATCATCAATATCACTGACTATTCAAATAGCTTCTTCAGAATGCCCCTCTCTATATTACCAATCCAACTCATAAGAACCTGTAAACCTTTTCTGGAAATAATGAAGTTCCATTCAAGCTCACTTTGGGAATCTTTCAAAATTTTATTTCTGAAATTTGCATCAGCCAACTAAATCTAGTAGATTACTACTAAACATACCCCGTAATTAGAGAGATCATTTAGAACATATAAAAAAATGACAATCTTCCTATTGAAAACCGTAGTTCTTAGAGTAGAATTCTACTTCTGGTTCACTGATAGAGGCGTGGGATTATAGAACGAAAGTTTTTTTTTTTGTGTTTTTTTTTTCAAATAAAACGTCGCTGTGAGAGCCACAATATTAAAGAAGATGACTTTTACAATATATAAGTAGAATTCTGCTCAAAACTCTCAGTATTCATATCTTCGTCGATAATCATCACACCTATCGACGACTGCACTCTGTAAAGGGCACAGTAAATACCTTAGAAGTAACGTTTACCAAAATCTATATTTTTGGTTTTGCTTCTGATTTCTGTTCGGAAAAAGTTCAATACTTTTGGGAACAGTTTGAAGTAGCGATTGAATCCGGTTTTTGAATATTAACCTGAAATCTGATCTCAAGACTTGAAGTTTCTGTGTAAATGAACTCTCAGTCAGTACTCCTAAATGAGAAAAAATTATAGTATGGCAATCCTATGAAACATTTGGCTGAAATTTGCCATTGTGTAAAATTCTCAGGAAATGTGGTAAAAGAGGAATGCTCACTTTACATACAACTTTAGGCCCGACACCTCCAGACAGAGAGATGTCTTAAACGATGCATTATGATACTCTGAACATATTTTATTAACAATGTTTATTTCAATTAAGCAGGGGAAAGCTTTGGGGAGCGAATACACCTTTACCGACTTTCTTGGGTGAAAAAGTGGAATTTTCTACTACTCATTATTGCGCGGAATTGATGAGGTTTTGAAAATGACGAACCATGAAAAAAAATTTCGCAACAGAGCACTAATGGCCATTAAAAAAAACCTGCAAAAATATCTCCGAAATGTAGTAACTGAGGTGTTTGTAACCCAAGTGCATGAAAATGGGATTTCCGGCGACAAATAGGTCTTGAGTATAGTACTATCCGAGACCGTATTAGAACCCCACCCCCACCGAGTTTCTTTTTTCTAGTATGAATTGTGGCTGGCACTGACATGAGACGAATATAGAAATCCGTTTTTCGATCGGACGTAACCCTAACGAGTTAGAGCCAATCTTAGGTGCGAAGAAAAATCTAGTACCTCAGATCAAATGAAAAATATGGAAATACAAAAAAAGTGATGGCTATAAGTAGCTATTTAAGCCTCCGAGTGTAGGAGTGTGGGTACTCAAAATTCTTCTCGGGATCTGAGGAACTCGATTCTGTACTAGATTTTCCAAAATGTACTAGATAAAACTTTGACCACCCCCTCAGCCTTGTCCCGCTTAATTGAAGTAAACATTGCTAACAAAATAATGCATCCTTTAAGACTGTAGTAAATTAGTTAGAAATCGCCAGGTAATAGGATGTTCGTTGCGCCATGTGTTAATTAAGCTCCGTCGTGTGAAGAGTGGAGGCAGCCATAAGGTAGATCACCTATGGAGAAAGTGAAGAAGCTTTAAAAGCATATGTGCTAAGAGAAGCTCAGTGAGCAGATCTTTTTATAGGCGCAGCTATAGTAGCAGATGCCTAGGTAGAGTGGAAGTGCAGCTAAGATTAACAGGGGCACCAGAATAAAAGTCTTGACTCTGTTAAGACTAACTAACAACTTCTTGTTTATTGATATATTTCTAGCTTACTTATGTAAGAGTAAATATGCTAGTCATAAATAAAAGCAAACATTTTCGCACATTGAAGTACTTACAATTTTTCTACATATCTTTATTAACATTTTCCATTTTGGAAAATTGGAATCGGACATGTGTCGTTGTAAACTTATTCATTATTTTGTGGAGCACTGTAAAACTGAGCAGTGAATTGTCGCGCGTGTTGTCGTAAGAGAGACAACTTTCGCCTGTCACAGAAAAGCAGGTATACAATATTTTGACCTCAGTTTATGTGATCTGAATGGCCCAAAACCCCCTATACACGAATGCATTTCAACCTTCCCAGGGACTAAGATCGAGAATGTCCAGTTCATTGAATAGGTCGTTATGATTTTTTCGTATCCTGTAAGAAGGGGACTTGTATCGTAAATTGGTCCTGACGGTAGTAATTTGAAATGTTAATGGGTGTAGCGGAAGCTAAATAATAATTTTTATTTTTTTGTTAGTAAATAAAAATAGAATAAAATATAATTTGTGATTGTCAGAATAATATTTGCGCTGACTATATATAAAATATTGTCAGAGAAATATTTGCACTGACTGTAAGTAAAATAAAAAAATTCAAATTTGACGTTTAAAGGAAAATACTTTGAAAAAAAACAACTTTAAACCATTGAATAAATAACTAATTTTAGAAAATATACATCAAGACTTTTTGGAATGTATTTGTTTTTAAAAATATAGAATTATGTCAAGGATATTTTATTTTCACCAGAGGGCAAACTTCTTTAATTTAATTTAAAACGCCAGAGGGCAAATTAAAAAAAATAAATAGTTTTTTTTAAAACGCCAGAGGGCAAACTTTTAAAATAATAATTTTATTGCCAAAAGGCATATTTATAATTTTCTTAATTCAGACGCCAGAGGGCAAAATCTGTTAAAGAATATTTTAAAGTTTAATGCTAGATTTTTAATAAAATATTAAAAGATTTTAAAAAGTTTTAAAAGAAAAACTTATAATTAAAAATAAAAATATTATCATAAAATAAAAATAATTTAATTTCAATTTTATCCTACTATAAATTTAGGATAAATATATATAGATATATACCTATACATTTATATATTTATATTAATTAAGAACTGTTGAACTGCAGCATCTACATTTGTTGTCTCGATCATCGTCTATCATATTATAGATATTAACAACAACCAGTTCAAATTGGCAACATCCAGCCCCTACAAACAGTTCAATGGGGACCTGGTGACTCTAGATGGAACAAGGTAGTTAATATTATGGAGTAATTTAGGATAATTAATAAGGTTGTGTATTAATTCAAATAAAAAATAAAAACATTTCATCTAAGAAAAGACGACGCTTTTCCGAAGAAGGAATACCAAATTTTTCGAGGCGATTGAAATAGTTAAGATAGCGTCATTCTGGTGAATTTTCTCTGTACTGATTCAATTTGCTGTATATATACAGCATAGAAAGGGTTCCATATAGTACATGCGTACTCTAGATGACTTCTAATTAGGGAGATTTAAAGGGTTATTAATGATGTAGCAGATTTGAATGATTTGCATATTCGGAATATAAAACCCAACAATTTAAATGTTTTAGAGGTGATCCAGTTGATGTGTGTTTGAAATAATAGTTTCTGATCGAAAATTACTCCTAAATTTTTCATTTCGGTAACGCGATTAAGAGATGAATCACCTATTGTGTAGTCATAATATATGGTATTGACTTTTCCAGAAAAAGTTATGACTTTACATTTGGAAATATTCAACGGCAAGAAGATATGCTTGCTCCAATTTACTAATATAAGAATATCTCTGTGAAGTAATTTACAGTCTTCTTCTGTATGAATGACGTTAAAAATGTTAGCATCATCTGCATATAAGAGTCAATCGGTGTTTAATAGGTGTGGTAAGTCGTAGATGTAGAGGAGAAATATATATGGCCCAAGTATGGTGCCTTGAGGAATACCGGAGGTTTGAAAGAAAATGCAGGACTGGTGACCGTTAAGGATTACTGTTTGCAGTCGCTCGCGGACATAGGATGCGAACCATTCAACTACATTATCACATAATCCTATATTGATAATTTTTAGAGTATATGAGAGTGTGAAATTTTGTCGAAAGCTTTAGCGAAATCCGTTTGAATAGAATCAACTTGTTTCCCTTCATCGAGCGCTACTACAATCTTGTCGGTATATAGTGCCAAGTTCGTGGTAGTGGATCTTCCCGGAAGAAATCTATGCTGTTTAGAGCTCAAGCTGGAAAGGGTTTGGGGTAAGAGTTAATTATAGACATGTTTTTCAAATACAAGAGCCAAGCTGTTAGAGATTGAAGTAGGTCTATAGTTAGTTACTGATTTGGGATCACCAGATTTAAGAATTGGGGTAACGTAGGATGTCCGGAATGCAGATGGATAAACTCCGTGGGTCAATGAAAAGTTGAATAGTACGATTATAGGAGCGCTTAAGACGGAGGAACAGTTCTTTAGGAAGATGTTCGGTATTGTGTCGGGCCCGCTTTCTTATTTAAGTCAAGATCTAGAATAACAGCTTGAACATTTTCAGGAGAAATAGGTAGGGTATCTATTGAACAAGAAAAGAGGTTAGATGAGAATAGGAAGGTGTAGCGGCATTGCTGCTTGTTGAGGGATTATTACCTGAGATGCTGTCAGAATAGACGGATTCAGACTAGTGAGCAAAAATATTACAAGTAATTGTAATACATCTCAGTAGGTAGGCTGTTTGAAGATTTCATTGTCTTGGAATATGCCCAGAATGCTTTAACATTATTATATAAGGATTTCTCGATTTCATCCAAATAGTTTCTATAACATTCTTTAATCAACTTTCATGTATATACATACAATTATTCTACACTTCTTATAATTAATATCTTAAGACGGGCGCACAGCTGCATATCAGTTTTCATCTCTTCTTGATGCATATGCATTACAACAGAACTTTTTGGATTTTCTCATGTACATTTTTACAAACGCATAGTAAAAAAAATAAACTCCTATATTTAGAAGAATTTTATAACAAATAGAAAACCCCCAAATAATAAAAAATAATGAAGTGGTACTCCAAGGACCTCTAGTGCATATTTTATTCAGAAAACCCCTACGAGACCTCTATTCATGGGAGTACGGAGTGCGAAATATAACAGGGGTAGGTAGTTCACTCTATTCTATTCTATATCCTCGCATTTATTCGTTTACACTTACACATTATTATCACCATTACCATTACACACTTTTAGTCATCTTTTTAGGGTCGTATCTTAGGGTGCTAAATCCAGAGAACTAGTCAGTTCAGGTTTGTTAGTCTGTTGTTAGTCGAATTCGTCCACAGAAGGTTCAAGACCGTATTGACTTTTACGCCTACCTTTGCAAGGTTTGACTTCTTCTTTTGAGGTCTGAAATATAATTTTCCTCACTGCGTTTATGCTCTAAAAAAATCAGCGTGACTCTAATTACTTTAAGATAGTCAGAGTTTCCTAAACATTCTGAGGCTCTATACGATGTATAGTTGTACGGGTCAACACGAAAAGTGCGAAAATTCGCGAGTCCCTCGGAAATTCACCATTTTAGGCTATATTCGCTCACGCCTATTCTGCTTTCAATTATGCAGTACTCCATCTAAATCATTATAGTTCCACTATGATCTACTCTATGTTCTCTTAGTGCACCATATGAGATGCAAGTAATCATAGAATCTTCTAGAATTTTCAAACGACCAGATAGATTATCGGGTTTGAAGATATTAATTGTCCTTTGTAGTCTCATACCTATCATAGAAATTGATATTCATCTTCATACAAATGAAACGGAAATAGATCTAATAAGGCTTTTAAAGCAGTTGATGGTACCAGATACTCCTAGAAAATCAAGCCGTTTCAAATATTTATTATTTAATTCTGCCTAAATTGTTCTTTATTTAGTTTTTAGCCACCTTATGAATGAAACGTACGAACATTCTTTTTCTCAATTACCTTATGGCTAATCAGTTGCAAGTCAAGCAGTTGATTTTTGTACTAGCTGGATTCATTTTCCGTAACCCGACACTCTTAATTTTGTGAAAAAACTTTTTATCAGTTTTAAAGTCAGCCCACCTGCATAATCCAAGTCAAATAAGACTTTCAGCTCCTAGTCTGATAAGAGACTTCCAATTATATTCTGTTCGATACATCAGAGCTCGCAACCAAGAGCTTCTTACAAGTCAGTATTCCTGAACTGAGCTGCTAAGGAATTTCAGACAGGTACCTACATGTAGGTATTAAAGCGGCAAAATTCTCAACCTAGTCATATCTATAAATAGCTTCTTGAATGGCTTGAATAAATGAAATTAGACCATACCTTGAAAGACAAGATGAAAGGTTACGTTATGAGGCCAAATGCAAGAGAGGTAATATGGTAAATAAGGACATGCATACCTACAACACATTTTGATCTAAATTGCATCACGGTCGTCCTTGGTTCATTTAATTCACCAAACAGCATCATGTTTCCAGTGTTGATGAGCAAGAAATTAAAGTGAAGTCAAACAAGCACGCAAATTTGTTTGCCTAGCTCAATCCTTCGTGCGTACATATATAGTGTACTCGGCTAGGAAGCATAATTATGAATACATACTGCTCCCAATTATCTTCAAGCACAAATATACCAAGTCTTCCTGCAGGATATAAATTCTGTTAATGAGCAGCAAGACCCCATACTAATGACTAAACTAGGTGGAATGATACACTCGAGCGCCATTTATACAAATGCCTTAACCACTAGTCTTCCAGGAAATGTTGCTAATTAGGATTTTCGGAGAATGGTTACATGCGGTGTGTGTTTGTGGGCTGAATTCTTATTTGAATTCATTTTAGCACTGATAACCTTAAGGCATGTGAAAGTGTTGGAATAGGTTTTTGGCATTAAGTGCTATACAAAATATCCACACGCGAGTTAATTCTGCATAGAAAGTCTGTTTGCCATGTCGGCTAAGCCCGTTAAGTAATGCTGGCTGTGTACGGTGTTTTATAATGGATATATGAAATTAAAAAAGGGTCAATCGACCCGATGAGGGATGAAAGGGTCCAAATCTATACAAGCACGAATATCTAGGCAGTAATGAAAAATTCATGAAGTTCAGAACCTGCATTAAACCCATGTATTGATGTGGGTCACACCAAATGAGAGCGACCTAATCTTCATAACCACTTATGAAGGGGTGAACCCTCATTTGGTAAATTCGACTCAATATTTCACCGGGCATAACATGTCTTCTTTCGGTTGTGGATATGTTCCAGAAGTAAGCGTTTTCGAAACTGTTAAAACATCATGCTCACCTTCACACCTACTCTAGGTAAGAAAATTCTGTGTAATCTAGGAAGATATGCGGGGGGGGGGGGGCAGGACAACGGCTCTTTCCACCACGGGATCCTTGAAAATGGTAGTCATATATCTTCATTTCCGGACTTTTAAAGTGAATGTAAAAATCGTGTTTTTTTTATGACAAGGCAACCTTCTGTAGTACATAGCATTCCGTCAAGGAAATAAATTTTAATTTACCCTTATTTCTAGATTTTTGTACAAAATGACAAGGAAAAGCGGGGTGCGCGGCGGACAAACGAATTCAAAACTCCAAAGAGAAAAAGAACATCCGAAGCTGGCGCGGTGAACACTCTTTTGAAAAATTACCTTAACTCTCCAAGTCGCAGTAAAGTTTTTCCATTTTGCAGCCAAAGCAGTTTGTGGTTAAATTAAAAAAGTTTTGAAAGTGATTTGTTTGCCTCAGACTCAACCTTTAGCCTTCAATATTTACTAACTCAAAATCAGCCGAACTCCTTAATACTACTGCAAGCCTAGTTGATGCAGGGCTATAACACTTTAGGTGGGAGAAGATTTCCGTATATATAAATCGCACCGTGCCGCCTGTGCTGAGGTGTAAATTGTAGTTTGAACTGCATCACGTTGAACTTTCCGACGAAGGTGACAAATTAACGCCGTAGCAAGAGATTCCATGTTGCTTCCAGACATGAAATCTTATTCGCTGTAGATTGAATTTGAATAAAGTTTAACAGTTTTTCTACTGCCAAGTGTATTTTTCGATCCCTATGGAGACAGATTTAGTCGAAAACATTTACGAATAATTTTAAGTGAGGAGAAGTTCTTAAAAAGTTACGAGATCTTGAAAACAAAGGTGGATTTGTATTACCAGGTGTCTTAGTACTGCTTCTTTTATATAAATATATTTTGCAAGAATCCGTCAATGGTCTAATGGGTAAAGCATTGGTTCTCATGGCTCCATGGGATCTGGGTTGATCACCAAAGGAGTTCATCTTCAATACCTCGTTGTACATGGAAAAGACGGAGTAAATATTTATTGATCAAAAATTATTGGGGTAATGAAACATTAGCCAAAAATCATTCATTGGTGACCCACACACAATTGAAAGTCTACAATCTTTGCTGAGACACAAAAGAACACAGATAATGCCTCGCTCCAATATAAAATCAACGATGCTTCGACTCGATGAACGGAAGGCCATAATTTTTTCTTAGAATGTATACGCATTTTTACCGGCCAACAACAATTTTTATGAGCGTATACGAGTACATATTGTTATTTAAAACACAATATTTCAGATCTAATTCAAAAGTTCTTTCTTTATTTAACTTTACTGTTTACTCTCACAAATAATTATCAAATCAACTCTTTATTTATCGCTAGTACTGTACTTCTGATTATCGCAATCCAAATAGTTTACTTCGTTTACTTCTCACTTCGCTGTCTGGATGTGAGCAGAGCCGTATTTATACTCTACGAATTATCCTAGAACCTTCCTGAATATTCCATTCTCCAAACCCAGTTTACTAGGATGTCACTAACCTACAGTTGTTTCCATTTCCAATAGATGTCGCTTGTATCACTTTGTGGCGCGTAACACTGTCCCCTTCTTAAAATTGTTCATCCCAAACAACAGGTGATCCACGGTCTTGATGCTCGCAGTATTGAAATAAACGATCTAGATGAACGATTTTCCGTTTGCCTCTTGTACCCCGCTGAATCCTATATACTACGTCATTTATTCTAGTCACTACTGAATACGGTCCTTCCCAGTATTGTTGTAACTTGGGAGAACGTCCCTTACGTCGTTTCGGGTTGTACAGCCAAACAAGGTCACCTTCATTAAATCCTGCTGAGTTAGCACATAAGTCATAGCGGGTCTTCATCCGATCGGTATTTATTGCTAATTTTGCTCTCGTGACTTCGTGTACATCAGCCAATCGTTGTCTAAGTTCCGATACATAATCGTCTGGTAACTTTTGTTCACCTCTGGGTGTACCAAACTTGAGATCGCTAGGTAAACGCATCTCCTTTCCGCATATTACTTTTGCTGGCGTTTGTCCGGTCGTGTTGTGTACAGCTGATCGATAGGCCATTAAGAACATGGGAATATGTCAATCTCAATCGCGTTGGTGATAGTCGACTACTTTCTTTAGATGCTCGACCAATGTTCTGTTGAAGCGTTCTACCATGCCATCAGATTGTGGATGCAGAGGAGTTGTTCTGGTTTTTCTTATTCCCAGAATTTTACACATCTCTTGGAAAGTCCGTGATTCGAAGTTCCGTCCTTGGTCCGAATGAAGTTCATGAGGAACACCACATCTACTGACCCAATTCGTTACTACTTGATCCGCTACTGTGGTAGACTCTTGATTAGGGATTGCATAAGCTTCAGGCCATTTACTGAAATAGTCAATAGCAACTAATATATAACGGTTACCGTTATCTGTTTCTGGAAAAGGTCCAGCGATGTCTACGGCTATCCTTTCAAATTGGGCTCCTACATTATACTTATGCATTTCTCCTCTACTTCTGTGTGGTGGTCCTTTGCAAGAAGCACAGATAGTGCATCTGCGGCACCATTCCTCAACATCCTCTCGCATATGTAACCAATAAAACCTTTCACGTATTTTGGAAATTGTTTTATTCACCCCCAAATGTCCTCCAGATGATCCACTGTGCATTTCTTCTAGAACATCTTTGACCTGGGATGCTGGCACGACTATCTGCATTCGGAATGACTCGCCGTTAGTTGATTTCCACTTGCGCTTTAATATACCACATTCAACGTGAAGAGAGTTCCATTGAGCCCAGTAGCTCTTCAGTTTCTCACTCCTCTCCGAGATATCTTGCCATTGTGCTCTTTCCATGTCTTCTTTCCAAGCAAGAATAGGTGATATGTCTGGGTCTTCCCGTTGTGCTGTTCGCAAGCTCTCGTTGTTCCAACCTGTCGATGGTTCGACCGTCATCAGCTGTATTGTTGCTTTTGTTTCTTTTTCTTCCAGCCGAACGCAATGTTTGCATTCAACTTTGCATGGACGTCGTGAAAGGGCGTCTGCATTTCCATGGATACGTCCTCTTTGGTGTTGGATTTCAAAGTCATAAGCTTGGAGTCGCTCTATCCATCTCGCCACTTGCCCTTCAGGGTTCTTAAACTGCAAAAGCCATTTAAGCGCTGCATGGTCAGTGCGGAGGATAAATTTCTGCCCGTAGAGATATTTATGGAAATGCTGGGTTGAGTTTACAATGGCAAGTACCTCTTTGCTTGTAGCACAATAATTTCTCTCTGATTTTGAGAGTGCTTTGCTAAAATAAGCTACTGGCACCTCTTGACCATCCTCTTCCTGTGAAAGCACTGCACCAATATCTATATTGCTGGCATCCGTGTCCAATATAAAAGTTTTTCCCAGCTTTGGATAGTGAAGCACTGGAGTTCCACAGAGCTGTTGCTTCAAATTTGCAAAACTCTCGTTACATTTATCTGACCATATGAACGGCTTTCCTTTTTCTGTAAGTTGATGTAGGCTCCTTGCTATATCTGCAAAACCTTTTACGAATCGCCTGTAGTAGGTAGCCAATCCAAGAAAACTCCTTAATTGATGTTTGTCCTTTGGAACAGGCCAAATTTTTACAGCTCTTATCTTCTCTGGATCAGTTCTTACTCCTCGTGATGAAACTATATGCCCCAAATATTTTACATCATTCTCGAATAGAGCACATTTATTCGTGCTGAGCTTCAGTTTCGCATCTCTCAGTCTTTGAAGTACGTCCCGTAAGTTGATTTTATGTTCCTCGAATGTCCTTCCGATCACAATTATGTCATCCAAGTAGACAAGACATGTTTTCCAGGTTAATCCTCGTAAAACACATTCCATGAGTCGTTCGAATGTGGCTGGAGCATTACATAATCCAAATGGCATAACTTTGAATTGCCATAAGCCACTTCCAACTGAGAAAGCAGTTTTGTCTCGGTCCTCGGGATGTATTTCCACTTGCCAGTAACCGCTCTTCAAATCCAATGTGGAAAACCATTGCGCTCCGGAAAGGGTGTCCAATGTGTCATCAATCCTTGGTAACGGATAGCTATCCTTTCTTGTTACATTATTTAGTTGGCGGTAGTCCACACAGAATCGTGTGCTGCCATCCTTTTTCCTGACCAAAACAACTGGCGATGTCCAAGGGCTGTTAGATTCCTCAATTATGCCTTGTTCTTTCATGGAATTTATCATATCTGTAACTTCTGGTTGTTTGGCTAATGGTAGTCTTCGTGGTGGTTGCCGAATGGGCCTAGAATCTCCTGTATTGATCCGATGCTGGACAAGATTTGTTTTGCCGAAATCATCATCATACATTGCAAATAATTCCGAAAATTCATCGATCATCTCTTGGCATCGTTGTATTGCTGTTCACTTAAGGCACTAGATGAAAGAAGTTTCTGAACCTGTTGAGTAGTAGCCTAGTAGTAGTCCGCCTCCTTAATATTACTACCATTATCCAAATTAACAATCTGATAAACAGGCTCACAATTTCCAATTATAGCACCTTTTTTTAGTTGTACCTCATTTTCGGATGTGTTGAGTACTCTGACTGGAATAAATGTTGCACCTTCTGCCTTCACTAAAGTCTTACCAACGATGATGTTCGTTGTTACTTTTGTAGGGTTAGGCTCCACCAGATAGAATCGGCAGGTCCCGATGTCATCAGTAAGCTTTGTCCATACTAGCGTCTCCGAGAATGCGGAGAGAGTCATATTCTCACAGACCATCGTCCTTATTTTTGCAGGATAATCTGTTCCTCCTCCTAGTCTCATAGGAATTTCTATGTTTCCATATTTGAGTATTCGTTCTCCGACATCTAAATTTATTTTATATGTGGTCTTAAAGTCGACTCCAAGGATGCATTCATCCATTATGACTGAAACTAGGAAACTGTGAGGAAATAGTAGTTCACCTAGTTGAATATCCAAAGATATTTCTCCAAAAACTTGTGCTGCGGCTCCAGTTGCTGTTCTTAATAAATATTTGGTGGTATTGTGAAGCCATTTGCTCTTGACAAGATCCGCTCTAATAATTGATCTTGAAGCTCCAGTGTCGATAGTGACAACGCAGTCATTTTTTCCTACACTTCCATATATAACAAGACTGCTATTATTTCTCTGCAACTGGGCTATCTGAATGATGACTTCGGGGCTGTCGACTCTACCAACCAACTTCTGCCCCCCGAAGTTGGTTTTTACATGTTTTCCGACTGCTGAACAGGGGAGCTGATGCAACTAGTCGCTGTTTGATTTCTAGGCTCTCCCCGAATAGCTTGCTCCCTGGCTCGACATCTTTGGCATTCTGTTCTATCCTCCTCTTCTGGTGATTCTGTTCGACGGCGTTTTCTGCAGTCCCTTTGGCGGTGTCCTGGTCTATTACAATTCCAGCATCGCAGAATACTGCGTGAAGAATTGCTCTGTGATGGCTGCATTCTATTACAAGTACATTCCTCCACCGAAATTTCTCTCACTCGTACTGCACTTCGAGAAGCTTGCCTGGCAGATTCATACGCTAATGCATACGCTAGTGCTTGTGCTGTTGATTTCTTTCCTGCTAGCCTTAACGCTTGTTGTAAATTTTGATCTGCAATGGCGTTCACAAATGCGTCTGTTGCCACTTCATTAAGGAAATCTTCATTTACGCTAGAGTACGAAAGATAAGCTAATCTTTCCACATCAGCCTGCAGTTGCTGTAGTGACTCGCCATGCTTTTGAGTCCTGTTGCGTAACTGCAGGAGATATACTTGCTGCATGTGTTCATCTCCATAACGTAATTCTATCGCCTGTACTAGTGAAATGTTATCACGTTGCTTTTCAATCTGAATAGTTTGTAATAACTCTGACGCAGGACCTCGAAGGGCTAATACCAGAGCTGTAGCTTTGTCTGCGTCATTCCATCCATTTACTTCGGAAGCTGCCTCAAACTGTCTCTTGAAAATATGCCACGAATTTTGTCCATCAAATATTGGAGGTTTCATTCTGCCTGCACCGGATATTTCAGTTCCTTCGTGCCGAGATTGTCGATACTTCATTCTGTCCAAATCTGCTTTAAAGTTGTCAAGCTTCTCCGTAACATTTTGTTGCACTTCCGACACTTGCTGTTGAACTTCCAGCACTTCCTGCTGGATTCCTTCAATTTTTACATGCTCGTCTAATGAATTTTTAAGAAAAGTCTTCTGTTTCTCCAAACAGGTTTGTAGACAATTCTGCAAAGAACACTTTTGTTCATCCCAACGGGCTTCCAGAGAATTCTTTTGTTCATCCAAACGCGCTTCTAGAGAATTCTTTTGTTCCTCAAAAGCATTCTTTTGTTCATCCAAACGCGCTTCTAGAGAATTCTTTTGATCCTCAAAAGCATTCTTTTGTTCCTCAAGGGCATTCTTTTGATCGTCCAAACGGGCTTCTAGAGAATTCTTTTGTGCATCTAGACGGGATTCCAGAGAATTCTTTTGTTCCTCAAGAGCATTTTTCACTTTCAGGGTTGAAAGCTCCATTTTGGTCATTAAAGTACCCAAAAGCTGTTCTATTTTCATCGCAGGCTCTTCTTCAGTTTCTGGTTCTTCCTCGAAAACGTATGTATCAGGATTCTTTTCTTCCTCTATCAACGCTTGTCTAAGTCGCTCGAATAGAACATTCTTTAGACCTGTCGTTTGCAATGACCGCTTCCCCAACTCCACTTTCAATTCCTGTATGCGAAGCTCCTCTAGTTTGCGTCCCATTCTTGCGCGATTTCACAAAATTAATCACTCTTTGAATTTCAAAGTCAAATGCCACCACTTTATTTCGCGATTTTATTTTACTTCTGACACCAGTTGTTACGAGCGTGGCCTTAATTAGTTATTTAAAACACAATATTTCAGATCTAATTCAAAAGTTCTTTCTTTATTTAACTTTACTGTTTACTCTCACAAATTCACAAATAATTATCAAATCAACTCCTTTATTTATCGCTAGTACTGTACTTCTGATTATCGCAATCCAAATAGTTTACTTCGTTCACTTCTCACTTCGCTGTCTGAAATAATACTCGCCTCCTGGATGTGATCAGCGCCGTATTTATACTCTACGAATTATCCTAGAACCTTCCTGAATATTCCATTCTCCAAACCCAGTTTACTAGGATGTCACTAACCTAAAGTTGTTTCCATTTCCAATACATGTCGCTTGTATCACTTTGTGGCGCGTAACAATATGTAATAAGATTTTTTTTTTTAGAACTTTGCAGAAAATGTTTCGGTAGAATTTTTATTCACTTTGGTGGCAGATTGGAGTTACAAGTGAAGGTATTGTATCTAAACAATACTTCCATTTATGCCTTTGTCGGCCTCCAATTTGCAATAAGCATTCATTTCTTCTGCTCTTGTCAACCTCAAATAAAGCTGTATAAACTTCTAAATCTTGCTTTCCATGGCGCGTGGTTTCACGAGCCCAACCACTTAGTACGAACGAGCTCTATCCAGGGTATATAGAAGACATGCTATTCCCATTAAAATTTTGACATATTGCAGCTGATAACCTGTGACATAATTCGGTGACTAATGTATCTACATTTTTATAGGAAAGCCAGATAGAGGAGAGAATGTGTTGTGTTCTCTGTACCGTACTTTCCTATACATTTCACGATATTACGTTACCTAACGGTGGAACATGGTTCGTAATGGGAATAGCTTGTATTCTATATATCTTGAGCTCGAGCTACGTCGCGCACGCTCGCGCCCCGTTTTTGAAGTTACCGACTCGCGGCGCCATGGGAAGCTAGCTTAAGGAACACACTTCCAGAAAATTTCTAAGAAAAAATTGTGGCCTTCCTACATCAGGGCGAGGCATCATCGATTCCTAGTGAAGGAAACGTCTGCAGAGTGTCTTCAATGAGACTATTACATAAAATGTACATACGCAAGAGAGAGAATACAATTTCTGGCTTGGCGCCATCTATTAGTCAAGTGTTAAAATTGCCCGATATGTTAAATATTGAAGTCGTGTCTTTAGTTGTGTATTGTGTACGTGATTTTTGTGTGCGTTTATTGGGAATCCCCTACAGTGTGTTTTATGTGCGCATCGTAATTGCAAGTTGAATTAAAGTGAAGTTTTCGTAAGCAAACCCGTAAGTTTCGAAAGTGAAAAATATTATAATTTAAGAAATTTTGAGGATTTGTCGAAAAGACAACAAAGGCGAATTATTTCGCGAACGGCTTACCGAAATCTTTATGAAGGTTTTTCGTTCGACTATCTATAGCTTCAAATGTATTAAGTTCGGATGAAGTTCAATCGGGCGGAGATGATCATGAAAGCGCTAGGGACATTTGTGTTGATACTGTTTCCAGTGATATAAATATAGTTTTACCACCTAGATTAGAAATACTGAGATTAAGTTTATATGCTTCGGTTTCTGAAAATAAAATATCTGTTTCGGCAACGAACCAATTATTGAATATGTTTAATGAATTTGGTGTAAAAGTTCCCAGAACACGTGATGGTTTATATCCGTCAATGGCCAAGCAACCATTATCTATTCAAAAGGGTGTTTCAGTAAAAGTACTGTATATAGGAATCGCGAAAGCCATTCCGAATTTGTACTACACTTCCTTGGAAAATTTGGATCTACAATTACTTGCGATTTTTATGTTGACGCACTTCCTCTTTATAAAAGATCCAGGAAGTGCGTTTCGCCCATTCTCGGTTTGGTAAATTTTCGGTAACACCGTCACTGGGTTTTACATTCGAGTGAGACGCTGCAAATGTTTTAATTGACTCGCAACCACTGACTTATAATAATGGACTGAGCGATTCGCTATTTCATGTGGCACAAATATTGTGTCTCTGTATATCACCGTTAGAGCACCCTTTAAAACATTTACTACATAAAAAACATTTAAAACTCATCCAATCAGATTAAATTTTATACCCGAAAATCGAATTAAATTAAAAAAATATATTTTCTTGTGCCCAAGTGATATTTTAATCGCTTAAAAGGAATTAAACACATTCCGACTTTAATTTTCAAAAGGTTATTTTTACCTGGATCGTGCGTATGGACACAAGACACCATCTTTACCTCATTTTTTCTGGCTTGCTTGCATCTGTAGGTAATAGAAAAACATCAAATTGCATAAGAAAACGTTCAATATGCAAAGATTTTGTGTTGGTAGCTCCAACTATGCGAAAGAGAAAACTATAAAACTTGTACCAATCTTTCCTATAGGAAAATGGCAATACGCTCAGTCAGTGCTCGCAGCATGTATCGGACTTTTGGTTTTCAAGTTTCCTATTCGATTGGTTATCCGCATATTTACTTATTTGTGCTATAAGTGAATTTCATTGTATTTCACATTTGTATATTTGTAAATAATAAAATTAAATTATTTTAAAAATATTTTGGAATATCTTCGGACGATTTGATAAAATAAAAATAAAACAGAATCGCAAAATTCTCGGTACACTTTGGTTTTAACCGCCACTTCTCTCTCTCATAACAGAATCCTCACCTGTCACCAGCTATATGCTGCATATAATAATTCAATACACCTTTATGCCTGCATAATTTCAACAAAAAATTTAATTATTATTATTTAGATATAATTTCGAATATTCTTTGCAGTTTTGAAAACGTTTCATAAATTCCATTTCACTGGATTTCATAGCAATTGCGTTCATATCTGGCAGACCGGAAGAGGAACCAAAATATCCTAAATAAATTAATCTATATTAAATTGGATAACGGGATTATTGAATCCAGCTAAATTTTCCCGATGATTATCATTATTCAGTTTTCCACGTTTAGGTAATTAAAATTCTTGGAAACAGCTTTGCACATCGATGTTTGTGTAAACCACTCGTTTAATTTGGGCTCGGCGAAATTGATATTTTGCTGTTAAATATAAACTTTTAGAGGCTTTTGGGCTCAATGGAACTTGTAATTAACAATATTAAGTACTATAGAGGTGTATATAGATTGCTTTTTATTTGTTTGCTTGTTTGAAAATAAATAGATTTCTCATTCAATAATAGATCTGATAACAAACAACACATGTATGTACGCTCAAACGAAGATTTTAAATGGATAGATAGATAAGAAAGATTTCCTTTCTATATTCCAGAGCTCTCAGTCTAGAACGTTTTACATGTGCAAAGCAGTTATAGGATTCTCTTATGACAAATTTGATTCGGCCTTATGAGCACTAACAATTTTTTTTTCTTACTGCCTACTAGCCGTACTGAAGAGTATTGGTTCATGCTGATACGAAACACCTTATTCATTGTTAGCTGCTTCAGCAGTAGGCTTTGGAGCATTTTCGCTATAAATTTTTTAAACCTTGTTAACATTTTTGTAAAAGTCTTCATGGCATTTTTCTTGCCAACTTACGGTTCGAAGTTAGATTTCCAGCTGATTTAAGGACGCAAGATTGTTTGAGCGCTATCAACATTGAAATAGTTTTGTAATACATGGGTGCTGATTTTAATCTTGTCATACTTTTTGTCGAATATTTTTTTTACATATTTTGATATTTCACTACTTTCTCGCACTTTAGATTTCAATATGATTTATTCTTTTCATTTACCACAAAATTAGCTAAAATGACTTTGCAGAGAATAAACATAAAAATGTACCCCAAAAATTACGACAAATTTATAAATGGACAAATTTGTCGTACTTTTCAATTGGAAATTGTGATAAAAGTTTTTAACTATGGTATGTGTATAAGCTGGCCCAAAATGGACCTATACATAATTACAGTTACTTACGTAAAGTGAGAGGACCCTTTAAATTAAACAGACGTACCCAAATAAGCTTAATGATGAGTAAAGAAACTTTCGTTAAGTTGAAATGTCAAATTATCATAAGTAATGTGGCGTAAAGGCCGCTCCATACGCACGAACATATCTGTTTAATTTCATTTTGGGCAAACTTACTAACGTACCTACACGTTGAAAGCTGAAATTTAAAGATTTAAATGGAAGATCTACATCGCTATAACTGCAATTTATTAGAAACTTTAAGAGAAAAAACAATTATTTACGAGAAAAGCATCCACGTTTTTTGAACAAATTAAAGATGTAGAAAAGCTAGCAGCACGTTGTTGCAAAAGTGGGGAAACAAGGGATAGATCATGCTTAGGCAAGCAAAAAATTGTATGGGTGATAAGAGGAATTCTTATTGGCTTCCGAAATAATGGGGCTTAAATATATTTCCATTTGTTTTGTATATCACTCTCTAATTTTTGAACGTTACAACCTAGGATGGTTATTTAAAATTTGTTAGATAATCGTTGGACCTTTTCAGTAACATATAAATGTTTCCACTCCTTCGTTCAGGAAGATTACAAATTGTGTTCTCCTTCACAAATATAGACGGGGGCATCAAGCGGCACCAAAAGAAAACGAAGTCATCCGAAATTGAAAACGAAATTAAAGATGCTTTGGAGCATATGAAAAGTAAATATCAAAAGCCTCAAGACATTTGGAGTTTAATGGAGGTTTTCAAAGCAGGAAAAAGGATGTCTTACAAAAAAAATATTTAATCCGGTAATAAAGGAAAAAAACAAAACAATAACATTAGCCTAGTTAAAATAATGTGTTTAGCAGGAAAAATAAAATGAAGCCCATTTAAATATTTGTTGTTGATATCACTCGCACTCGTACCTGTTTGTAATTACTTAAGGTTGGATTTAGATACCTGCAAAGATCTTCCTTTACTGCTCCACTAAAATGCCCACAATAAAGGTCTTTATTTTGAGATGGAGTAATAGGAAATTGGGATTACGATCCGGAAGCTGACGGGCCTGTAAAGGCTTGCTTGCCTTGGAATTACAGGCTACATGCGATCTACAGCTACCGCTGCCTTTGAGATCTTAGTCTGTCACTCATGGATCGTGTCGTTCAGGCAGATGCCACAAAGGCTAAGTGTAGATTGCATCCACGGGGATGTTGGGGGGATGGCTGGACTGCTTCTTCCCACTGATCATTGTCGTGTGGGCTTGAGTGGGAAAATCCTCTGCCCTGAATGCCACAGGATGCGATGATACCAGCGCTTCCTTTTAGATGTCGATTCTCTGTGAGGTTTCCTGAAAGAGGATTGTAGGCAGAGGCAGGTGCCTTATCGAGCCTTCCCTGGTCTGCTTTAAAAATATTCACCGACGGATCTCTAACAAATGAGGAAGCCGGTGCGGTGTTTACTTTCTTTAATCTGATATTGGATTGGAACGCATACCACTATCTTCCAAGCTGAAGAGTTCGCCATCAGAATCGCAGTGAGGATAGCCCTCAATATGGGGATCAAGGAAAATGACATTCCTATACTTTTCGGGCAGTCAAGCAGCCTTGATGGCTCTGAGTGCCCCTCAGATAACAACTAAGTTACTTGGGACTGTGGATCATGCGTGGATAAGCTGTGCATCCGCAACAAATTATCTCTTCAGTGGATTCCTGATCACACGCGGAACATGGGGAATAAAAGGACTGACCTTCTAGTTCCATCTGGCTCTAGTTCTCCGTTCCTTGTAACCGCCATATTCGGTGCAACCTCTGTTATCGGGTCTCTCATTACGGCCGATGGGAAGTAGGCTAAGATAGATTTCCTCTCTCTGTAATCCCTCATGGATACCTATGGTGTTTTTTTGATCCTCCCAATTAGCACTCAGCGGAAATTTTGTAACGCCACATATAAAAGAAATACTTTCTCAGCATTTTCAGAAAACAAATGAAGCGTTGTTTATAAAGCTCTGCATCGAGTTACAAGAATTCCAGAAGGATATCGGTTTCACGATATTTTTGTCCACTGGAAATGCTACATCTACTTACAACATAAAATGTAGCAAAATCTATCTATCGGTTCTATCTGACGGTTCGGAAGTTGTACCATTTCTTGTACATTCAATTCCCTCTTTAAAGATCGTCCGCTTTAAATATACCTGAGGAAAAAAGCCATAATAGTAGGCACGGCCCGGTGGCATGCAGCAAAATAGAGTGTTCACGCCGAGAGCGTCAGATTTTATCCAAATGTACTCTAGGTCCGAGGAAGAAATTCTTGAAGAAAAACAGAAAAAAGTGATGAGGTTCGATTAGAAATACTTAAGAATACAAAAAGCCTCATTTAACGAATTGTGCGGACTTATTTCGAATGAAAAAGGAATTTTGCGGCCAGCGGCAGTGGAAAAAGTGTGTTTTTAAGAAATCTCCAAAAGTCCCACGCCGCGCCCCTCCTGGTGTGACTTATAAATTTAATTTTGCAAAAACAATCGCGCAGCGACAACTAAAAAACTCCTCGCCGCGCCACGCCATGCCGCTCCCGGTGTGACACCCAGTTAATTCTATATACTCTCAACTAACCAGGCATCCCGCGTGACTCCATAATATCCTTTCTCTGTGGGTAGAACCAAAAGGTAAATCAAAGAAATGCAAAATCAAATATACTTACCCCTCAGATTTGGCTGAAAGTTTCCCGACACTGACCTGTATTTAAATAGAATGACTGCTCTCCTATTTCATGTGGCTCCAATTTTGATTTCAAAAAGTATGCTCTCACTGTCAGTGCTACCAACTGTTGTAAACTGGCGCCATATTTAAATTATTTATGCCTATTGTCACAAAACAGAAAAGGTAGACGCCAACAATAACAAAAAATAAAATTAAGTGCTTAGATCTCTTAGGTGTAGTTATTTTGCATGCAATAACGAATTAAACAATTAACCATTCCTGCAGTGTCCTTGAAATGAAAGAACGGAAAGGAATCTGTATAGGTCAACACCTTTGAAGAGAGTCTGCTTGTAAATTCGGGTTTCTGAGAAAAAATGATTATAACGTATTTTATAGGATTTCGTGTTCTGAAGAAGTTTTAGTACAATCAAAATGTCTTGGACTGATCGTTTTCACAGCATACGTAAAAAACCTAAATTGGAGTTACCCGATTTAGTCAATTTTTGACATTTTATTTGCTAGTACAATGAAACACCATGTACCAAATTTCACCTCTCTATTTCGTGCAGTGTCCAAATATATAGTGGAAAACGAAAGTTTTGTATGGCAACCCCACGAAGGAGTTTCCCGATTTGTCTCATTTTCGAACTTGTGTACAAAATTTCAGTTCTCTAAGTATACTCGCTCTCGAGTTATCGTGCGCACAGACGGACGGACGGACGGACAGACGGACGGACATGCAAAAATCAAAATAACTTTTAATATTATGGGTGGGTGTCCAATCCATTTTGCTTTGCCATCATTAGATTTCATCTAGGGTATAAAAAAGTGACAGAAAAACATGAGTTATTATTTAAAAGTGAAATAGTGGATATATCAGAGTTATTCGATGTGGCGGTTCTTGAATTTGCAGCTTATTAAGCATATAAATAGTTTAAAATCAATCAAAGGAACTGTCAAAGTGTCCACCGTGCGTTAAATTTAGAATATTGTTCTACTTTCGCGTCGAATCCGGCAAGCGCGGCAGCCATTTGGCCAGCACGAACTTAAACACGTATATTTTATTGAACTGTCAAAATGACGCGACGCCTGTCGCGTTCATTGGGTTTTCGCCTTAATGGTAGATGGTCTCAGTGATTGAACCGTTAGTGAACGGATGTGTGAGTGGATATTATAGTCTTTTAGGATTAATACTAAATAGAGTAGTATAGTCAAACTATTTCTAGTTATACTATCTAAGTGCTCAATAGATTAAAGGTCTAGGTGATTGGTTTTAAGGTCTAAGTGTTCGATTGTATGGTCTGAGTGATCAATTTAGAGGTCTCAGTGATCGAATGTGAAGACATTGTTATGGCCCAATGTACGGAAGATACTTCCACCAGCCAAAGCATATTCTCGTAGAATAATCAGCGATTGCTAAACAATTACCTCTCATGAAATTGTTATTTTACTGGTTAGCGCTTAGTGGAGCAATCGGCGATTGTGATAACAATTAACCTCGCATGGTAATTGTTATATAAGGCGATTGCTTACTATGAAGTGACTCAGGTGCTGCAACTGGTAGAACAAACGACAAGGTTGTGTCGTTTGTTTACATATCCATGTTGTGAGCAAAGCTTACTTCCGGATATGGGGGCATAAAAGACCAATGACTGGTCTGACGAGTGTCCGTTTCGTTATCAGTCATGGTAGTGTCAACTTTCGGTTCGGAGTACTTGACGTATTATTAACATAGGTCAGTTTGTTTTCGCGTAATAAAGAATTATGTTTTAATGTCATTTAAGCATTGTTCTTATTTGAGGAAGGTTTACCAGGATTAATTAAGTGGTTCTTATTTATTTGATGGTTTCGTGAGTTTTATTGACTGATTGCTTTTGGGACACGACAACATGGGATAGATAAATTTGTGGTGTAATTAATAGATTAATTAATAGATTATATCTTGAACTTACCTTGAAGGGCGCAATAGCTTGCCTTCTCTACC
Source organism: Dioctria linearis (assembly GCA_963930735.1). Lineage (NCBI taxonomy): Eukaryota > Metazoa > Arthropoda > Insecta > Diptera > Asilidae > Dioctria > Dioctria linearis. The sequence continues at coordinate 209,624,344 of OZ005743.1, read as the reverse complement.
CCACTGACATATAATAAGAATGGACTGAGCCATCCTGTCTAATTCCTATAGTTAAAAATGGCACAAATTTTTGCTAAAATCTATTTGTCTCTTTCAATCTCAAAATGTACACTGAACTGTATCCAATTTTTGAAACAGTACGGCTGTATTAATTGGAATGCATTGGAATTGACATAAAAATTCAGACAAATATATTGTTTTTATACGTCTATCTCTTACAAGCTCAAGGAAACTTGACATAAAATCTTCAGAGGAGCACATTTTTCAGTAATATTACAAATGAATTTTTGGGTTAATTAAAACAAGTTTAACTTTCTAAATAATTTTAATTTAATGCAATACTATTTTATAACATCTTTAGTGTTTCCAATCGGTGTGCAATTGTACGAAATAACGGGTTTTCACAGCCTGTTCAATATTTGTGCCATTTTTGAAGCAAGAACGCGCAGCACATTCTTATTATATGTCAGTGTCTACCCCTGACAACGAGCATAAACAAGCTGTTGAGTGAGTAAGTGTCCTCATAAAAAACAACATACAAACAAGTAATAAAAACAAGAAAAAAAATCATAGCGTCTATCATTTATAGTAATTCAAACTGTACATGTCAGTGAGATTTACTGAATTTACCACGAGAGCATTTGGGACTACTTTTGTTTTTAAATTTCAATTATAAGTCGAAGGGATGCTTTTTACAAGGTTGTTTTAGAAGAAAATGTTCTATTTCCCTAACTCTGAGAGTTGTGGAAATGAGAGTTCTTTTGACACTTAACTCTCCACTCGAGATTCTTTTACTCGGGAAATTTTTATTGAGAAGTACCAAACTCTCTATTCCACTCGACAAAACTCTGTGATGTGTTAGTTGTGGAGAAGTAGGAAGAATATTTCCAAACTGACAGTATTCGCATGTTTTTGTTGTGTTTTGTAAAGGTACCTAGGTACCTAGGATTTTCAAATTTATTTATGGACTCACTGCATATCCTTGCTATATTTACAAAAGCACATTATGAAACCCCTTGCAATACTTGCATATAAATGGGAATTTTGGTTTCTCAAGATATCCGCTAAAAATGCTAAATCACGCGAAAATGGTTAATTTGACCGTCTTCCAGTACAGAAGAGATGCTATATAAAATTTAGTTATGCACGTTAAAGGTTGTGTGTAGAATTAAAACGCATCTATATTTTGTCCCCTAATTCGGTATGTAATTAGTTTTTGAGTAAATGGTTTTGGAGATAACAGCAAAAGAAGTGGATCAGTCCTTCTTAAGATGTAAAAAGGACCGCTTTTTGGTACAAAAATGGACGCATTTTCAACTCATCATTATGAAGAACTGGTAAGTCGTGCAAACTCACTTTCCATGAGAAAAATGTTCATAACAGAGTACAATGGATGTGAAACAAAGAACGGAAAGAAATATATGCAAAATATAGGAACTGGGGTGTATATGACCCAAGTGGACAAAACTCAGTTATGAAGTTGAAATGATAAAAAAAAACTACACCAATATATTACCCGCTTCTCTCTCTTTAATTTGATACCAAACTTGACGTATTTTGGACAACCATCAATGAGGGGTTGTACGACCCCCCAATCCCCAAAAATTGTTCATTTAAACTTTTTTACTCTAGACCGTAAATCCGAGGGAAAATCCACAATACTCTACGACCCTCCCATAGTATGTTAGAGAATTGGCGAATGGAAGGTTAGACAGTTTTAATGAAAATTCTCATCTCCCAAACTCTCCGAGTTACAGAATCCGGTGTGGCGCTACTATGTAACTTGAATCAAATAAAGTCAATCGACTTCTAATAGGCGGTTTACATAAAAAAAAATCTTATTAGATATATTTTAACAAGAAATTTAGCTATAGTCTCTTCGACTTTAGTGGATCTGGATCTGGATCTGCAAAAATTAATTAATTAATTAATATTCATTGAGGTTCTCTTCGATGATTATTCTTTGACGTTCACATCGATCATTATTCTTTCAAATTTTCTTCGAGGATATTTCATCGACGCTTTTACCGGCATTTACTCCTGCGCAAAGCATCACACCCTTCTTAGGACATCGTGTGTAAAATTCATCGAAGTTTCCGTGCAGAAATGGGTCAATGATGTATGCCAAAGGCGCAGTACGGCTTCGAAACGGTGTTGTATCCATGTCCCGCTGGAAAGTCCTTAATTCAATATTTTTACTTTTGGCACCCACACACAACTCATTTGAATCTGTTGTTCCCCAACGGGAAAATGGGAATGCTTCACTTAGCTTAGGTGTACTGTCAACATTACCTGGAATGCATTAGTAATGAGTACATGAACATACCTTACTTTAACCTGGGTTAGGAAGTCAGGCGTATTGTGTCGTAGTTTTGAGCGTGTTATCTACCTTCCTGGGAATTCTTAGAGAAGACAGAGGTAATGAATAGATATCTTCATTGGTGTTGTTATCGAAAAGAGATAGGAAGTTTTACGGTTATATTTGCAGAAGCTAGTTCGAGGGAATGCGTGCAGGTTGAAAATGAGTCTTATAGTGTCGTTGTTTTCTAAGAACAATGAAGGAAGAAAGTGCGAGCAGATGGAAAATATTTATGCATTATTTTAGAAGAATTGGATTATTTTCATTCAAGTACCAGATTCGAAGAAGTGAATGTGTTTTTTACACCCTTCTAAGAAAGCAGGAAAAATGTTTCCCTTTACCTCTCACTGAAAATAGGAAGACTGCTTCCCTCCATCTTCCTGAGAGATAAACTGAATAGTTTTTTTTAACCTTTCGGAATATTATACTTTTCTGAAATGACAGAATGAATGCTTCCACTGAACTTGAAAGTGATTTCCTTTCACCATACTGTTCATGCAGAGGTAATGTGTGCAAGTATAGCCACCTTACATACCTTCCCGTCGTAGGACATCAATTCATTAAAAGAAATGAGGTGTTTTTCAGAGCGTATTGCTTCCGTACCTCTTAAAGAATGTTTCAGAAATACTTCCGCTTCCCGCTGGGATCTTAATCTAATCGTTGCATGTATGAATGTATGTATGCATATTATGTGTATATATACATATATATGAGACTCCGCTTCTCTACTTATAGTGGTTCTTATTTTTGTACTTTTCGATAAAGACTGGCAAGAACTTGTTTTTTTGAATATTTTATGGTTTCTACTTAAAATTCTAGAAAGAAAACGGGATCACTATGCTGACCCCATGCACCCACTTGTTTGATTTTGCTAGTGCGTCTACTTAAGGGTTAACAAGGGTTTGAGGAATACCGGTATGATGGTTTTGATAACGTTATGCGAATAAGTTGATGAGTTGAAATTACGCCTTTAGTTTAATGAAAGAATTTATGGAGTACTGCAAATTGGCGCAAAGAGTAATCCATAAAAGACCAATTAGGCTTTATCACTGACTTATAACAATGAACTGAGTGTTCAGTCCACATACATATTTACAAATCCGTCGTCGAAATTCCGCCATCAAATGATATCCCTCGATGAAATCAGATTGTCCTAAAAATATATAAAAATGGAAACGCAAAGCATCATGTTCCCAATCAATATAACACAATATACTTATCTAATTATTCCACCGCAAATCCCATCCCAATCCTGCCTACAGCCGTCCAACATATTTTTTGACCTGAAATTAAATAGAAAGTACAAAAATAATATATTGAATAATTAAAAATAGCTCAAACTTACCTAAAATTCCACTTCCCTCCAAATGTTTACATATTTGTAATGTCATCTAATGACATTACGTCAAACAGCTGGTGTCGCCACCATCAAATTTGGACCATCGAACCAAGCATTGCCAGGGCAACATATTATGAAGCTGGGACATTGCTGTTCACGGCGACTATAAAAAGGTGGCGAGCCGCAGCAAAATAACCATTCGGTTTTCAGAGTCTAATCTGAAAGCATCCTCCACCAGAGTCTAATCTGTTTCCTATCCTTTGAAAAAAAGTATAATTTTGTCTATTCCTTCATATAGAAGTTCATTTCTATTATTGTAGAAGTATAATTCTACTTATATCCAACATCCAATTTTGCTGCATATTATAATTTCAGAGTTTAATCTGAAAATATCCTCCATCAGAGTCTAATCGGAATCCCATCCTAGGAGCAAAAGTATAATTTTGCTCTATCCTTCATATAGAAGTCTAATTCTATTAAAATCCACACTCCCAAAAATCTAACACTTGATCCCCAATCATGTAACAGAAGTTTAATTCTGCTTACACGCTCCAGGACGTTGCGATTGAAGTATAGTTCTGCGCAGACGTTTCAACATTCGCTGTAACAGAAGTATAATTCTGTTTACACGCTTCAGCACGTTGCAGCCGAAGTTTAATTCTGCTACATCGTCGCTCTCTTTCTCAGAAATTCCTACTAAAATTGTCGCTATCTAATTCCGAAGAAATAAAAGCTTTCTTCTTCTTCTTTCCAGGAACAGAAGTAAGGAAAGAGAGTTTGGGCAAAGCAGCACAAAATTTTTATTTTCGATTTTTATAAATTGTCGTCAGTTGTTGTTGAATTTTAATTGAATTTTATTTGAATTTTTAATAGTATTAGTAGTTTTATTAGATTGTAAGTTATTATTAGTATTGGAATTTTTTTTTATTTAAAACTATTGAATTGTGATATTTAGGTTAATTGTTTTAATAAAATTTATATTTGAACTGAATCTAAAGCTGAGTTATCCTTTACTAAACCGGCACTCTCCCTTATGCTCGAGACTAGATCTCACACTGAGCGATTTATTATTTCATGTGGCACAAAAAATTTTGTGTTTCTGTATATCAGAGTTTGAGCACCCTTTACAACGTTTACTTCACAAAAACATGTAAAACTCACCCAATCAGAAGGATTTTTACACCTGAAAATTTGAATTAAATTAAAAAATATCTTTCTTGTGTTCAGGTGATAATTTAATCACTTACAAGCGCTCTTATAAGAAATTCAAATCATACCAACTTTAATCTTTAAAAGGTTTACCTTATTCTGCATATGGGGAATGATCGTAAGACGCGTCGTTTCGGTGGTAGGGCGTTAAAGATTTTTAGTACTTTTTCACTTTACACCCTGTAACTTTCTTGACATACACCCTATTAAGGTAAACCTCATCTCAGATGATAGCAATCCGTCCAGACTTTCCAATTAATGCTCTAGGCCTTCATGTCACTTTCTGTCATATTTTTTTTTTATTTTTAACGCTTTTCTCGCCAAAATGCATGATAACTATTCAGTTTTTTTACAATATTAAGGAATGTCTTTTAATTTAACTAAATACTTGTACCTACCTAAATGATATGGCTTTGAAGTATTCCCGTTTTTATTATTCATTATATCAATAAATTTGATATTTGACGATAGGAATCGCACCAAATTTTGTGTAACTCTACGCAAAGGAATTGTTGAAGCAACCCTTTCATGTTTCTTCCTAGTCGGCCACATTCATTCCTTCAAGTTACATAAGTGTTCAGTCAAAAATAAAAACAAGTGAAAGGCTAGAATTGCTTTAACACCAATTTTTATAAAACCCTTGATGAATGCCCGTATGTAATTTTCGTATGCTCACTCGTCTGTTCATATTTGATTTTTGCAGTGGTTTATCGCATATACTTTTAAAACGGTTCGACAGACTGTAAAAATGATTATAACCAATTTTATATAATTTCATATTCTGAACAACTATTCAGTACAATAAAAACGTGTAAAACTGATCGTATTCACAGTATACATAAAATCCTAGATTTTTTTATTGCAACACCAAGAAAGGGTTGCCCGATTTAGCTTATTTTTATACCCTTGATGAAATCTAAACGGTTTCATTTCGTTTGTAACACCTAGAAATAATGGTGGTAGAGAAAAATGGAATGGACACCCACGCATAATATTAAAAGTTATTTTGATTTTTGCATGTCCGTCCGTCTGTCCATCCATCTGTCCGTCCGTTCGTCTGTGCGCACGATAACTAGAGTACACGTATACATAGAGAGCTGAAATTTTGTATACGGACTTAAAAAATAAAAGTAAAATTAAGTTCGAAAACGAGACAAATCGGGCAACCCCTTCGTGGGGTTGCCATACAAAAATTTCCTTTTCCACTATATATAAAATAACATAAAAAAATAAAATAGACTAAATTGGGCAAATCGACCTTGGTGTTGCCACATAAAATTCTAGGTTTTTTACGTATACTGTGAAACGATCAGTCCAATACATTTTTATTGTACCAACAACTTCCTCAGAATACGAAATCCAATAAAATTTGTTATAATCAGTTTTTCTGTCCGACGAACCGTTCTAGAAATATATGCGAAAAACCACTTAGAAAATCAAACTCGCACAGAAGGGTGACAATACGAAATTTCATAAGTGCATTCATCTAGGGTATCATAAGAATTGGTCTTAGACCAATTCCAGCTTTTTTACTTGTTAAAATTATAATTATTATTTTTATAAAAAGAATGTGTACAAAATTTCAGCTCTTTATGTTGCCGCGCTCTCAGGCAGTGTCCCAATATGTCGTGAAAAACGAAGTTTTTGTATGGCAGTCCTTCAAATAAGTTGCCCGATTGGTCGCATTTTCGAACTTAAATTTACCTTTCTGTTTAAAACAAAAAAATCCGTTTGAAAAATTGCAGCTATCGTGAGGACGGGCAGACGGACGGACGTACCGCCAAACGCCTTTCATCTATGGTATAATAAAATATGTAGATAATGATAAAAATAATCTCAAGGAGAATAGTATGTGCTGCTTGCTTTGTAGTTAATTGAATGACTACGAATCTTCCTACTAGCTCTAGAGAATTATTCAATAAACTGATTAAGTTTATTAAGCTATGTTTTTTTCTCTCATACGATTCACGATCAGGGTCACCAGCATTTGAGGCAAACCGAGTTGGTCAATGATCTGTTAAGTTTGAAAAGTTGGCACACCTGCTATTGAAGTGTCAGAATAAAACTGATATATTTGTTATTTTTAGTCTGAAAGTCTGCCCCCGATAATTTGTAATGCTCACAGTACAGAAAATGCAACATATTCTCTCTACGAACCACGTTCCAACATTATTGAACGAAAAGTCGAGTAATGCATAGAAAAGAAAGGTACAGAGCATACAATACAATCTAACCTCTCCATCTGTCTTTTCTATACATTAGTGAACGAAATTACGTCACAGCGCAAGTGTCAAAATTTGGTGAGAATACCTTGCATTCTCTGTACCCTGGTAATGATCACCTAAACTCAGGACACTCTAAATTAGTAATAATTGCTACTAATATTTCAGAAACAAAAAACTACAATGCAGCCTGTTCTATAATAATGTTTTTTTTCTACAGGGTATCCCGTCTGTAGTATTACACCCGAAGGCTATGGACAGGTCATGCTTGGGCAAACAAAATTTTGTACTGGTTGGGAAAGGGAAATCCTAGTGATTTCCGAGATAACGGGACGATTGATTGATTGATAATTGTTTGTGAGTGTTATAATAGTAGACAGTATAGTGGAATAAACTTTTGACTTATATCTGAAATATTGTGTTTCAAATAACGAACCGAAGGGGACCCTCGTAACAATATACTATGTATGACTGACGTACATAGATGGAATGAATTGTGTAAAGTTGGTTGGTCCCTGGAAAGGAAACAGCTATTCATCAATTGTCAGGTAATGCGTTAGCTTATATTTACTTGCCTAATTTGAATTTATCATTTTGTTACCGCTGAGCCCGGGTATTTTGCTCATCAAACCGAATAAATCATTGATTGCTCCAAAATCGATTGATTCCCAAACGTACACAATATAAAGGATATGAATTTACTTCCCACATATCTATGGCGTATGTGTGTACATGATATTATCTGCCGAATTATTATTTTCTTTGGCTTTTCATGTAAAACTCCTACGAGTAAGTGCACACATACCCAGTTTTTCGTATAAGGGTTAATGTAGGCAATTTATGTAGTAACTTTAGGATTTCACTTCGGAAAAAGTCCAACCAAGTTAAATATTGGTACACACTTGCCTTTCAACTTACCAAAAAAGGTGCGAAAAGACCCTGGAATTGGGTTGTCCGGATAACTTGTTTGTGACAGCCTAAAAACGGGGAAAAAAATTACGTTTTTTCGGTGTTTTGAGAATATCATTGTTGCTGTCAGTCTTACGGCTATAAGGTATGTATATAAAAAATAAGAGCGGCAAAAATGGTGAAATTAAGTTTATTAATAACACAAACCGTAATCTGGAACTGAAACTCCAATACAAATTTTGAATTGATATTTCTCTACGGTATCTTCCCGTTTTGGCATTTTTATGGACATTCGGGTATAAATAATAATAATCAAGTGCACAAAATTAACGTTCCCGCTATTAACTTTCTTATTCTAACATTATAAAGATGTAACAGTCTACCGTAGAGTTATTAAACTTGTCAGGCTAGGTCTTTTTCTTCATGAATATTTAGGAATACATAATTTAAAAAAATTAAGGTTGGCTGCTTATTCTTTTTCGGTTCCTCCCTCTTCTTTCCCGAATTTTTCTTGATTTTCCTAAGGAACTAGTTGAAAATTGTAAGATTGCTCGCAATTAATAGAATCGGATTTTGAGTCGTCAATATCGTTAATTTTTTTAACGAATCTTCGATTTAGGCAGGATTCAGCCAAGATGTCTTACGACAATTGCCGCAAACTGGTGAATATTGGAGGTCCAAATTTCTACAACCGCGAAATGCACTAAACCCTTTCGAGCAATTACAAAAAATTATGTTCGAAAGACGCTCCAGGGCAGGAGATTGCGATGTTTTTATTGGCTTCAATATGCCGTTTGAGTATATCTATCCACAATTCGGGTTCAACTGATTTCCTAAACAATACTGCACCTGGTAATAAGCACGATACAGGTAATGACCTCAAATTTATCGACTTGTTTCTGCATATAGCTTTTTTAAAAACAAAGATAACGGTATGCATGCAAGATACAGCTAGAAACATTCGAATTCCATTTGAAGAAATTGATTCTCGAGAAGCATCACTCTGATTGAAAATTTGTGCTGGAGCATGAATGTTTTGACGTTCGCGAAAATTTTCAAAGCTGCAGTTTCCCCTTTATGAAAAAAGAGCAGACGTTATGTCACATCCTGTTATAGCGTGTGGAAGTAGAAGATGATCCCTGACATGTTCGTGCTAATTGAAACTTCGAGAAGAGTAAAGTGTTCTCTCGACTTTTTCCTGCCCGGTTTGGGGAAGAAGATTTCTTCATTAATCGGAGTATGAGCAACCATAATTACCAAGGCATCCACGTTTTACCCAACAAAAACTGTTCTACTTATGCGTGAACATCTTCATCTTCAGCGTTTTTAACAACAAAATTATTAGCTTCAAATTTGACAGACAACATCGAAATCAATCTGCGCTTGTTATCACTGTTCGAAAGGAATTTTTCTTGGCTCACTGTGACATTCATTGTCTCATCCAGGTACGTGTCAGCAGATGAATATTTTACTGCTCGACGACGTTGATCCATATCTTTCACGCACAGTAACGCACCCAGGATTTGGCTTTGCGGGAGGGGGGCATAGGTGTCCAAAATTCAAACGAGTCGGAAAAATAGGGCTCTAAATTCGCGTCCTGAACCCGTCTGAGCACTTAAGCACTGCTATAATAATATACAGACCACATTTTATACGTAATTTGTAAACTATGTTCAGTAAACTGACATTCTGGAGGAGGGCCGGTCCCGTTCGGCCCCTCTCTCGGTGCGCCCCTGTTCCCACTATTGGTGCTATTGTTTTACCCATCGAAAACCATGAAAGCGTTTTAGCCGTAATTATAATACCTTTGTACATAATCAATATACTTTGAACAAATGTAATCGAAAGATTCATTCTGATGCCACACAACCCGATGTAAGAGAAATTCTCCGTCGATGCCGTGTATAACTTTTGTAAAATCAACCTTAGCTACCGATAGCGGGAACGAAATCTGATATTTCACACCTTTTTTTGTGGAAACTATTAGTTCTATCAATTAACTTTATTCCACCTTTTTTCTAGAGAGTTTCAGCCACTTATTTTTCATATATCTACATACCTTATAGCCGTAAGACTGATAGCAACGAAAATATTCCCAAAACACCGAAAAAAAGTAATTTTTTCCCCGTTTTTAGGCTGTCACAAGTTATTCGGACAACCCAATGCCGGGAACTTTTCACACCATTTTTTGAAAGCTGAAAGGCAAATGTATACCAATTTTTAGCACGGTTGGACTTTCTCAAAACATGAGCCCATTTTTTGCCTAAAGTTCATGGACTAATGACCGAATGGTGGGAGCAATAGCTTTGCACTCACTAATTTCCTGCTGCGACATGATAAAATATATTCTATTGAAAGGTCCCATAGCACTTTGCCTTTCACGTGATTTTATTCTTATATCCTTGCAAGACTAAAAAACTAAAATTGTTTATTCTGGTTCCTTGTAAACGTGAAAATAACTGTCGGACAGTATTCATATGATATTTTCGCATTTTAACATGAAACACCAAAGACTTTTAAAGACATGAGAAAATGTGTAAATTTCTAGAGAAAAAAAACGTGACTATCACCGACATTTTGCATAGTCATATGTTTCTCCTGTCTTGATTTTCTTTTACTGGGAAAACTTTAAAAGTTCGTTTTTGAAGTCTGCATATCCAGAATATTTTTTTTTAAAGATTGGTATAGTTTTCATATATTTTTTAATACATTTTTAAGAATTAGTACCCAAACAATTTTTTCTGAAAATTTCAAGCGGGTTTACGTCTGTTCGTACATTAAACTTTGGGCGTTTTCCTCTTGGTCAGCTTTCTATTGCTTTTTAGGAATTTGAATTTTACAATTTTGACTAAGGCAATTGATATCATACGCAACGCCCTTTACTGAGCAAAACGCTAAAACTTATTCAGATAAAAAATGGCTCTCGAATATTGACTTTCACAACAGTCTTAAGATCTAAATCTTCTTCTACAGACTAAGTACTTCGACTCATAAATTTCTTAGCAAAACCATGTTCAGTTAAAAGGATGATGTTACAACCAGGGTGTATTCTAGCACAGATGAATATCCTCAATGCATTTCTCACCATGGCTTCAGTTTCCTGTAATAATAAATTCTTAACACCCGTCCATACATACATACGTACATATTATATTTCCGTCAGACACACAAACATACATACATAATATTGTCAACATATTTTTCAACAGTTGAAAGCCCATTAAAAATATCCTTGAAGCTAGTGTAAATTTCCGGGATGCTCAAAATTTCATTTAGAAGGCGAAGACCGTCCTTTAAACGTCTATTTTCACTCGAAGCTCTTTCATGTGGAGGATGCTATTTGGCAGCAGTGAAATTCGCCGCAAATTACTTGATTAAACGCTTGCGAACTGAATGCACGTGACATGTTTTCAGTGTTGCAATTTTCTCTGGAGATTGCCCGTCTGTAAGACGAGAAATGCTCGTCCAGAGTACGATGAAGGTCTGGTTATATTGCAGCAATACAGCGGTAAACCGAAACTTCACAGCTTGAACAAGGAGCACTGTGTAGAGTAGAGTGTAAAAGAAAAACTGCTCAACGACGACAGTGCTACATTTCCCCATGAACACATTCATACCGTACACAAAATATGAATGCTGGCTGGATATGGTTACCAACAAATACCGAGCTCGGTTGTGCAGGTGCCCTTTGAATCCTGTTGGAGTGCATCACTTTCCAAGTCCTCTGTGTAGAACGTCCTGTGTATATCGATCGAAAAATATTTATAAAAATTAAAAGGATGTCCAAGCGGGCGGTACTTCCGGAAGGGGAAGTCGTTGAAATTCTGCAGTACCGGAATGCCGTGGAAAGTTTCCGATTGCAAATATCCCCAGGCAGACAACAATTAAGTACGACAAGGGTTCAAGCTTGTAAAAGAAACTGCAAAATGCCTCGGTTTGTGGAAAAAATTAGGACGGTCAGAGCAGCAGTTTCTTGGTGTGAAAATGCTGCCGGCATTTTAAGTATTGCCATGCCAGCAAAGGAACACTCGTGCTTTGTGCGTCTGCAGCGACACTTTGCCGAGTTTCCTTAAAGTGTACCTAGTAACTCTTCTCTCAATGGACATTTGCAGTAAACCGTTGCGGCGGTGGCTGGTGTTTTTGGAGAAATCTTTCGTCCTTGCTCTGTTTAAGGACAGGCTTATGTGGGCATTGTTCGAATAGTTGTTGTACAGTTTTGAGGTGCTTTCGGCTATAGAATTCATGTAGAGCGTGTTCAAGTGCAGAAAAATTTGCGGTGCTATTAATGGAAAACAGCAAGAAAAGTATTCCAAATAAAATTCTTTTGGTATTTTTTTTTTTTTTTTGTAATTTTTGCTGCACTGCAGATCTTTGGCATAGAACTATTCAACTGAGTCATAGAAACTTTTTAGACTATACACAAAAATCTCAGAATGCATTTACCAAAGAGCTGTGAATGTATGGGAGTCATCGTTCTTAATTTTTGCAATTAACACCTCTTAAACTTTTGGAATGATACTTCATCATATGCGATGAGACAAAATATGTTTTTACTGATGCTATACCGACATATTTGGGCGAAGGTCGAGAAGGGATCTCTAACCTGTACAATATCATGAATAATGACTGATGGGGCAGAAGGAGTTCACCGGCAGTTCCGACAAAAAGTCACATCATTTTGAAAGCCTTAACCGGAAAAGGACAAGAGCTGCAAATTGTAACAAATACGGCACCAATGGTTTTCAGATTTGGACATAGAACCTTCTTCAGCATGTGATTGAAGAACACCAATAAAGAGTATATAATAATATCAACTTCAAACAGATAATGAATGGACCAGGCGGTTGGCAACTATCAATCTATATTTAGGATATTCGTAATCATTATTACGAAACAACTTCAACAGAAGTCCTCTTTAGAACTGCTTTTAATATGGAATCTATCAATTAAAGCAACAAATATTTTGCGAATTGATATTTGAAACCTGGAAAATTATACTACCTCTCATCCCCCAAAATCCATGGAAATTAAAAGGATGAGTCAAGACTTAACAAGATTTACGATATTGTAATGCTGGAGGCAAAATGGCTCTGTAATTTGCGAATTTGAACCTATCATAGAGCTTTCGGATTGCTGCTATACCAGCTATGAGTTTGATATGCTGATAACCCTCAAGGAATTATGGACAAATTTTTTACCATAAATATTACCGAGAGTGAAGAGGTTGACTCTTTACACTTTTGGATTTATAATTCGAGACAATGCGCGTAAGTTAGAAAATCGACAAAGGAAAAGGTTTGGGTTATAGTCATATCACAACTGGACTGGTTTTTCATAGATCTTTTAAAGTGACAATGCTATTTTATCACATGTGGATATGAATTCTTATAATTTCACCAATGTAGTGTAAAAAGTGCAGTGTAAAAAGTGCAAACATAAATTCCTTTGAGGAAACAAACATTATTGAAAAATTAAGAAGGTAAATTCGGCTTTCGTCTAAAATGGCAGCAATACGTCGAAAGTAACAAATTTGTTAGTAAATTTGTTTTCAATAGCAACATTTTTGCGCATAAGATTTGAATCAGATGCCTATTTTCGCTGTATTACTGCCTTAAGCTGCCATTTACATACGGTCTATAAGGAGATGGGCACTATACTGAAACTATGTTGTAATATTGTTTTTCTTTTAGACCCAAAAAGCGGAAGAATTGATATACAACCGATTATTGAAACTTTGATAATCTAAAAGTGAAGCTTCACAAGACGAGTTGATCGTAATTAATGACACAATCTTGAGGCAAGGCAGTGCCATTTTCCCAGCATCTGCCTATGAAAAAGGGCAGTAGACAGTAACGCTATACTTTCACGAACTACATTAAATAAGGAACCTAATACTGAATATACATCATTGGAAACTGTAGAACTTGATTTTAGTGTATTAAATAGAATTCCATTGTGTAAGTTTCTGCTGCATATGATTATAAATCAACTGTGTGAATTAATGGAATAAAGATTAGTTGCGTTTTGTAAAATAATCTGATCATTTTACACTTAACATTAATTACTTTAAAGTATTCTGGTATTCCTTTTTTCCTTTGTTTGAGTCCATTTTGACATTTATGCCGTATTGTAACTTATTTGTTGTATACTAGTGAGATATACGAACGATTAGCCTTAAAACAGTCAGGTTAAAACTTTACTACAACCAACTATTACGGGACATATATCCGGCCGTTATGCGTATGGCTGTCTTATGTCGGTTATATTAGGAATGTAACACAGTTATTTTATTTATTTTGTGGTAGCAATACTACTCTAATACGAAGAGTCGTTTAGTTAACGTATATGAATAATTCTAATAGCTGAATTAATTTATACTTCTTAAAGACTTATTCACGATGTTTATAAAACTAATTAATTGTGACTATAATAAGACTCAACTCTATGACGATTCTGTCGTAACCTATAGTCATATCGACGTCATATGACACACAGAAAGTTTATACGACTTTTAAGTTATATGCTGCTACTTGGGTAATCACAAGCGCGATTTCAAGACTGCCATGGTCCAAGATATGTCCTAGAAAGACAGAAACTATGCTAAAGAAGAACCGTAATAACGTGCGAAATCTTACTGCATTTATCACGAGACACTGCCGTTTTGGCAAATA